>DWME01003353.1:0-18519 GCA_018244795.1 Parelbella ahira ahira | reverse complement strand
GATTTTTCTAATTTAGAATTTCTAGTAGTGACTCGGAGTCTGGATCTGTGCTCGGTGTATAGCAATAGGCCCATCACCCATTCTGTGGTACGTAAATGTAACTGATGAAACGTGGGAGTGTACTGCACTCCTCTGCCTACCCCTCCGAGGATTCCAGGCGTGACGTTACGTTTTATATTAATAAAATAAAACTGAAGAAACTTACTTATGTTTTAAAGCCATTATTCCGCGTAACTTTAAGTAATACTTGAAAACACTGATCTTTTTGAGCGGAACATGTAACTGTCAGTGTTTGGGTCAGAAAATATGCAAAGAAGCCGAAATGACCGGCGAAATGAAGGAATGCAGAAATCAAGTGGCTGTATTCCTATACACCTTTCGTGCTACTAGTGTACATTGTGTATATTTTTGAATAATAATAATCATGCTTTTTTTCCTTAGGTTAGTAGACTCAGAATTAGTTTCTTGTTGAAACCACGAAAAAAGAATTATGGTTCTAGTAGTTATTTGAATACTGTTTCCCTATTTAATGTTTTACTTACAAAGCGATAAAAACAAAACTGCATCCCAACCCTCTTTTGATATAGGCCTTAGAATATCCTATTCAAAAATAATGCATGGATGTAATATTAAAAGACACATATTATTCGGCTAAAACTATTCGGAAACTATCAATCATTTTTCATACTGCTTTTAGATTGTCGACATTGACTCCAGGAAAATATTAGGGCCGGGCGAAGTCGGTGAGGTGTGCGTGAAAGGGCCAGCCGTATTCCAAGGGTATATAGGAAAGAAGTTCAGTGACGACGCGGACGATGACGGTTTCTATAAAACCGGTGACATTGCATATTACGATAAAGAAGGTTACTTCTACATAGTCGACAGGTTGAAGGAACTCATAAAATATAACGCGTGGCAAGTGAGTATAAGATTTCAAATACATATGTACATTAAGCATCTATCCACATGGGTGGTTTAACCTTTCGTAAGGGTTCACATAGGGGTGCTCGACTGCTACACATATTTATGCTAATACGTGGGATATTACGGATAATTTGACGTAGGTATGAATTTCGCATGACGCATGCCAACTTGGTCACCAAGTTGTTTATCGGAATTGGCAGCTTGTATTATCTTAGTCATATATCTAGTTACTGAGTTAGATAGGCCTGGTCTGTGGGAAACGTTAAACATCGACTGACCCATGTCTCTTAGTTGCTCGCCGCACAAACTGAAGGAGTTTCATCACAGCGAGATGTATGTACGTATGTATGTAGTTTAATGTGCTTAGTAATTGTGAGGCTTACAATTAGTAATCTTGAATTTTAACAACTAGCGCTTACTAAATTAATACATTGACACTAACAGTCCTATTTCTACAATCCGTAGATAATTAAAAAATTACCGTAGATATTTACAAATTAATTATAAAGATACTTTAATTATAAATGCTTTTTCTTACATATTTTTTGAATGATCCACTACATCCTAATTCAAAAATAAAATTAAAGGTGGCGCCTGCAGAGCTGGAAGCGGTGTTATTACAACATCCAGCTATTAAAGATGCAGGTGTGATCGGAGCGCCCGACGCCACAGCTGGGGAGCTGCCGACAGCCTTCGTTGTGAAACAAGCAAACGCGCAAGTTACGGAAAAGGAACTGGTTGATTTTGTAGCATCTAAGGTACAGCCATTAGTACAAAATAATATAATATATTTAAGGTGTTACAAGTCTACAGTCGAGGCACTAATTGGAGGATTTGGCCTATGTCTAGCAGTGGACTGAGATAGTCTGACGATTTCTTGAGGAAAATTTTTACCCTTTCGTGAGATACTGTGATTTTTACTAGTATGTTTCTTCAAGTGCGATGAGTTGAAATATATAAAGCTAAGCTTCAAACCAGCACTTGTTACTAACCGTTGAATTCTAAATTCAAAAGAAATATACGTCAATCTTACGAATTTTTTAACCGCCATAGTCTCGCGTTTAGCCGACTTACTCCTATATCACCTGAAGGTATTTGTGATGTAGCCTAGGAAGAAGCACGCCTACGTAGAGCCGGACGAAAGAAAGAGAGAGTCGAGTACGTCTAATACTATTCAGTCATGTATAATCTCGTTTATATATTAGTTCTGAAAATTGGCTAAGCAATCCTCATTTTCACACAATGGCTTTTTAAATCGTGGGTGCGTAATATTGTTGAAACAAAGTGTGGATAGATAGCAATTAATTATAAATCCCTATTACTGTCAGGAAAACGAATGAATTTTTATACAATTAAACATATTTACTATACAGGTGTCACCATGGAAACGATTGTCAGGAGGCGTAATATTCTTGAAAGAAATACCGAAGACCATTAGTGGGAAGATTCTGCGCAGGATATTAAGGGATTCGTTACCAAAAATACCAAAATCTAAATTATAGGCACATACTAAATGACCGAACACCTAAAAGTGATATTAACGTATCGAAAAGTTAATAGATAAGTGATACTAATTTTATTATAACGTCGAAAAACAAAAGGTATACGGCGACCGTCGAATTTGAGAAAGAAAAAGATCAACAATGTAAATTATAATAAGCAATTAAATAAGTTAGTTAAGTATATTTGACGACGGCCTAAAACGGTTGGAATGTTAATATATTAATATAGGATTTGAATACAATTACATAAAATTCCCATAAATTTAAATTTTATTGCCATATCTGCATTATATTCACAAAATTAGGATCCTTTGCTTTCTTATTTCATAATCTGAATTCATGAAGACATTTTTGAAGTTGTAAGGACGAAATAAAGTGCCTATTCAGTTATACTAAACATTCCATGCAGAATTGTATTTCATTTTTTAATTTAATTTTTTTATATTCAAATTGCATTATTGGATATGATGTATACAATTATTTTTTTATTTTAATACGTATATTTAAATATCATAAATCATGTTTTTTTTTATTCTTGGTTGAAGTGATAAAATGTACCTAATTTAAATAACTATGTACATATGCGTATGTGTAAGTAATGTTTGTGTAGGTGAATGTGTGTGTGTAAATATACGTCTTATACATAGATACGTAACAATAAGTTTAACACAATGAATTTAATATAAACTATTCTGAAACACATAAAATCAAACAAAATAGCTTAGGATATTCTTTTACTATGAAGTCTGTTTTATTATTTTATACTGACTCGTTGATTCAGAGGTAGCATGCGCAACTGCCGATTGAAAGGTCCTGAGTTCGAATCGTAGCAAGTAGTAGCAAGGTCGAGATCCGTGCCCGGTGTATGGCAACAGACTCACCATCTACTTCATGGTGAGACGTAAACGTAACTGGTGTAACGTGGGAGTGTACTGCACTTCCTTACTCGTACCTATCCCTTCGGGAATTACAGGCGTGATGTCACGTTAAGTTAATGTGTGTTTTATTTTAGTACTTACTAGAAAAGACGAAAACTAACAGCGCAGCTATTTACAATCAAGAAAATAAAAGAAGAGTCGAACAGTAGCAACAGAACTGTTATAAGCATAGTTACTTTATTGCACGATCGAACCTGAATCCGAGGAGATTGCTGTCAGCGGATTAATTGATACCACCTCAATAAAAACTGTACATACGACTTTCTATTTTATTGCCACACTTTTCGGTCTATATTCGCTTGGAGAGAACGTTATGTTGCCCAGTAATTACAGTATTTAGACCGGGACGTAATACGTATCAATATCGTGTAATGACTGACCTGGGGGTGTAATTGATGTCTTTTGTGGACCTGGAATAGTACTAACTAGTATTCCTAAACGGCGGGTGAAACATGGATAAATGGATTTTAAATTAGAAATAAAATCCACTGCAAAGCGAACAAGACGATACTATATAATGACAATCATTTTGTTTTATACATGTTGTGTTTAAGTACTTCCAGTGTATTGAGACTTGAGGCTTAATAGCTTTTTTGTTTAAGTTGTACCCATACATTAAATACAAAAAAAACATTGCTTAGACCTACCGTTAAGTACCAAAGATTTAGAACTATGCAATAAAATAGGCACTATATGCAATAGAATAGCCACTGAATCAACTATATTTCAAAAAAACGCAATAATAATGCGATCTTAAAAAAACTGTTGTTTGTTAAAATCAATAATATGTTGTCTATGCTGTATGACAAATATTAGAAAGAAAGAAAGAAAGAAAATGTTTATTTTTGGTGATTACAACGGTCAATAAGGATCATAAAATGACATTTATCATTTTCTTTTATTTGAAACGCCCACTGACGTGCTATTGAAAAGGCCAACTTACAACAGGAGACGACGATGGTCTGGTGATATATAAAAAAAAATTTAGACAAAATTTATATCACTTCACACATACTGCGGATGTTGAATTTACTTACAAAATAAAACCACAAGAGGGGAACATTACAAGAACAGTAGTATTTCAAATGCAATTAATATTTCATCAAAATCTTAACTAAGCGAAGAACTTGGAGAACCCAAGGCGGCGAGAAAACTCCGAACTTAAGTACTTTGCAAGTCCGTGGTCACTTCACAAACGGAAACGCTCACAGAAAACTAACAATTCCAGTGAGACAAGTTTATATCATTGGAATTTAATTTATACCAGCGAACGGTTTAAAATGTGATTCGAGTTACTGCTCGCAATCTGGCCGGGGGTCATATCATGTCACTCTATCGGTGAAGGCTGTAATAATGTTGCACACAAATGTATTGCACACACGAGCAGCTTGCACAGATACAGCTTGCACACACACACACAGCTTGCACACGCCCAATGTCTAAATATCCTGTTAATATTTAAATTTTAAAACAATATACATCATGCTCGGTACAATAACACATCCTGTGACTTTTTTAGGATACTTTTTAGGATACTGCTTAGCTAATCATTTTTTAACTATCCCTTGGCAATACAACATCTCCCCACAAAGCGTTTCTTATATTGATTTCCATTATGTGTACATGAAACATTTTATTCCCTTAATCCATATGTACCTGTTATTGTTACCACACGGCCATATGTAAAAGTAAAAGTGAGTGTTACAGGCCTTATATCATCATTTAAATATTATATCATTCAGTTACATACATACCAACTCCTTATCTTGTTCTCCCCTTAACCGGTAAGGGACCTGGCGTTAAGATACATATGTATTTATATACCTACTATAGGAACCATGAACTAATACCTATATATGTATAATATAATAGAAATGGAGAAACAGAAACCTAAAATCCATATAAATCTCGTATTTAATAAACATACTGATTTTATCAATATACATTTGCATGTAACCATTCTGAGGTGAGGTGTTGCAATATATTTATATTACAATCATTAAGAGCTGACAGTAGGAGGTACGATTGTTAAAGAGCTCGATGAGGTAAATTATAGGGCGCAGTAACCGCGGAGAGGCGCCCACTCGCGTCTATCTGTTACATACATATGTATGTACGTACACATAAAAGTAACTAGCATTTAGTAGGAAATAGGAATCGTATAACTACTATTTTAGTGCTTGTACTTCATAGAAACGCATAAAATCCAGTACATGAACATCATATATCCATTTGGGTACGAAGAAATATTTATGACGCTCTACTTGCACATCCTATTTACTAGAACTGTGAATGCAAATTTTGTTTGGTACAGTCTGGAAATTTTTAATCCAGAAGTAATTTACAAGAGAGAAATTTATAAATCATGATGAGCCAAAGTTCTCGAAGACCTAGAAATTATTATTATTATTACACCGTCACGCCGAGTCTCTTATAGAGTTTGTAGAAATAACTAAAAATATGTCCAACTTTTGCACGATTAGGTTAAAAACGACAAATATATATAAATTTATATAAAGATATATATTTTTACAATCTTAACGTCTTAAATATGTTTGCTTAGAAGTAAATGGTTATAGGTTTTCAAATTTTTTTCGTTGTACGGTACACAGCTGTCAACTCCGACAACCAATTTTCCAAGATGGAGCTAATCCTCACCGGGACGAGTATCTGTCTATTTAGCAGTACACTCGCTAAACATTTTATTCTCTACCTGTTAAATGTCGAAATCCCACCAAAACAATCAACTTTATCGGAGCATAGGGTGCTAAAATGTAGACAAACATAAAATTGAATGTCGTGGACCCGTAGGACTTAATAATAAAAGCATATAACTTTTATAGCTTGTGTACACTGCGCTCATACACGCCGACACCTCAAATGACAGTAAACGTTTACCTTCCAACGCGGCATTCACTCTGTCCAAATCGTAAAGCGACAGCGGCAGAGGCTCGTACAACAATCGGAGTCGCGGCACCTTGCCGCTGTTAAAGCGTTCGTAAAAACCGTCACTCAAAAATATACCCGAAGAATGTCTGTAGAGTTTATAAGCGCACTTATTCGTCCGGAGCCAGTTAACAAACACAATCGCACCATTCAATGTCCGCTCATCGCCCAAAAAAACGTGACTCTTCAGCTCCTCTACGCTTCCTTTCATCATAAGACGGATATACAATTTGTAAGACATGAACACTTTCACGTTGGGCTCGCTACCCCGCTTTATCTTCCTCACGCTCAGGACTCTAGCTGTGAAAATATATTTAGATTCAGACACGGCGGACGACAGAATCTCGTAGTCATTAGTTATCGTCTCGTTTAAAACACATTTGGTGCCATTTGTGTTTTTCTTGCGATAAAATGTATCTCGCTTCTTAACAACCCCCCTTATACGGAACTGTCCTTGAATAACCGCGTAGCAGAAAAGCAACAATACTAAAAATTGTAGCTTCATTTTACTCATCAAATGTGTCTCGTGTTAGCTATGTAAAACACATATTCAAATCGAAGTGATCTAAGTGTGTTCGAATGGGAAATATTTGATCGAGACGACTGGTAAACACGGCGTGCACGGTTGCGCAAGAGTCCGACTTGGCGCCACAAAGACGCGTGCGCGTGCGCAGACCCGCGCGTATACTGGAGACCTCGCAATTCTATGCAACCTTAATCAACGTAAACAAACGTGGACTTACGTTACGCTAATGTTGTAGTAGCTTCAGCCGGCTGTGTCGCGTCGGGGCTTACCGTATTCGGAACTGTTTAAAAACAAGCTTCGACGCTTTATTGTTATAGTCGCCATTGTAAAGATTGCAAGAGTTCTATCCGAGTCTTCATAGGCGAAGGAGGGAGGCAATGACCGCAGGGTGGAGGATAATGTAGAGCACAATATTGCGCGAGTTAACAGTTATTGCCGAAGCAGCCAGCCGCCGCACTACCCTTGAATATTCATATACGAGTGTCGGACGGTGCATCGCTCCGAGTAACTACTTTTGTCGCAACGTTAACTATTTATGCAACGTTTGTGCACCGTAGAAACTTTACTCAATGAATGCAACGATAGCACGTTCTTGCTATAACAATGGTTAACAGTTACAAGTTTGTAAATATGAAATCGATTATGGATATTGGTGTGAAGTTATTTTTAACTAAGTCCCTTTGATAAACAAAATCATAGACACATACCTAATAAGTTTTGGTAACCCCATAATCCTTGTTCATATAACTGTTAAAGGTACATTTTTTCTTAGTTACTATCTTTCACCCTAAACATATATTTTAATATGATTACATCGCCTGTGTTTAACCCTGTAAGTATTCTAAGAAAACGAATCAAGACTCGTAAGTCCGAGATCTAATTAACAAAAAACGATCTAACTTAACATTGAGTATGGATGTAAGAATATAATTTTATGAACAGTTCCGTCATAAATTTCGTATTATTACACATTGTTGAAGAAACTTTTCTATACAATAAATAACAGGCCGTTGTCGCGCGACACGCACATAGGTGATTGCGACGCTTACACGAGGAATTTGGAAAGTGGTACGGGCGTGGGCGGGCGAGTCGAGGCGGTCGCTTTCTTGACGAATCTTCAACGTCGCACTTTATTATTTTGTAACATTTTTCAAACGTTTTATTTTCTTTAGACAATTTCTTATTATTATTATAGCGTCAGGTCTCTAATGGTGTAGGTAGAGTGCACCAAGCCAAAATGTGCCAAATATGTACCTGATTGTTTCTTCTACATTCGTCACTCTATTCATACACGTACGCGAGACGAAAGTATCTTAATATTATTGTCATCTCATCACGCCAGGTCTCGTACGTCATAGGCAGAAAACACCGAGAGTTTAATATTCCTTTCCTTACAGATATTACGTTTTTATTGTAAAATGGTTTCGGAATACAATTCATCTTACCATATTTATTCTGGTACAATTGATGAAACTAAAATGACTATCGCGTCGCTTAAATGTTGACTTTTACGTGGCCACTCATTAACATCTGACGTAATGCCTCATTCTAAACTTGACGAATATGTATGTGTGAATTGAGTCATCGCAATTCCGATAGAATTCTAATTCAACAACACAGAAGCACGACAGGTATATAAAAATAGGATATTGGACACTTGGTGTTGTCTGCTTACACCTTAAACACCTGGCGTGATCATGTTTATAATAAAATAGGTGATTATTGCGTTGAAGCGTATTTAAAAGATTAATCAGTCGGTAAGTTTGTCATTAAAATAGAAACCTTCGTGTGCGGCGCATACGTCGTGAAGTATAGAACCGATCATTACTTTCTCTATAGTCTACGACGCCTCCTGCGATCCGAGATACGGAGCCTTTTTAAGCATTGATGGCTCGGTGCGATCGTATTTATTAGATATATTGGTGATTAAGGGGCGTTATAAATCCGAATGGGGGAGTTCTTTTGTCGCGTTTTTGTGTCTCGTGCATTTCTTTGAAGCCTTGAAGCCTAATGAAGCAGATTAAATCGCGTACATCTGCGACTCTCGCCGGTTATCTGCGCGGATTCCCACGGCTGGTGGGGTCCGCGCGACGATATAAATCGGTTCGCTTCGATGTTGGCAATCGCCGGTATTGAAACTTTCAAACAACAAAAGGTGCCATAAATCATGAAATACTTTGCATTTATTTACGAGCGACATCGTATCAATAATTTTGTCTTACACCGTTTTGTATAATTCTGATTCATTGCATTGCATACAACGAGCAAAAACATTCCATTCTATTGTGTAAATGTCTTTTATTATTTATTTCTATTATAAGAAATATGTTCCCCGATTTATTTTTGATGTGAGAAATATGTTTTCCGCTTTTATTTCTATTCGTATTATTCTATTGAACAAAAGGTTTTGTAATAATAAAATACCTTAAATTGAATATGTACTGGACTAATTTAGAAGACATTTTTAGACACGTATTTAACGTTAATCTAGTAACAATAAATGTTACAGCATTTCAAAAAAGATGGCTTGACATTAAGAAGAAAGAAGAACGCCGCGGGACCAGTCGCCTCGTCAGCGCATGAACACTGCCCTGTCACAATACCATTCGAGCGATAACTACAACTACATATTAGACTGACAGCTTGATAGCCTCCATACAAATCAATTCGTTGCACAAATTTATTCACGTGACATAATGACATTGAAGTGGACATACATAAAAGGCGTAAACACGCTTAAGTGGTGCCGTGTCAACATCTCTTTTCACTTTTAGAAATATGAATCATTGCACCAGATTAACTTTAGATATTAAATTTGGTTTCAATATTACATGTTTGAAGAGAGAGATGAATGTGCAAGACGCATGTCAGATTTGTAAGGACAGACATATGAAGAAAAACTAATCATAATTAAGCATTGATAGCTTCGTGGTTTAGAATTCAACCTCTTACGCCGAATGTCCTGCGTTCAAATACTTGCACGTATCTCTTTCAAATATGTGAGTTTTAAAATTACATGTCTCTTGTTGTAACAATGGAGGAAAACATCGTGAGCAAACCTGCGCAGCTCATCGTTCTCCCCAATATAAAGTATAGAACTATAGATAATAAGAATGAAACTTGCTTGGACAAAGCATTCTGTTAAAATTGCTCTAATACTGCAACATTATTGCACCACAATGGTTTAGACATTGCAATTGAGGGTGAATTCCCGCAAATAGGACCCACGTCCCAGAATAGGACACTATACACCACACAAAAGACATTCATCCGCCGCATTATGTCAGGATTAAACCTAGTAAGCAATTTTGGCAACAATATTTATCGCTCCCCCATGTAAGGGTAGGTGTTTACCCCAATATACGTAAAATATATCCATACATTGTCCACGTCTGTACCTTAAACCTATTATATCGTCATCGTTAGCAATCCCTTTCTTCTTTGATGGGCACGGCTTGCTTCTCAGAATGAGAACGCTTACGAACACAGTAGCCCAATGCAGGTTGGCAGATTTTACAGCCATGTAAAATCTAATTCTAATATAATCGCCATTATATAGCTTACAAACATGTCTAATATATAAAAATTAGACCTAAATTAAACGATATAACAATAATAAAACTCTGTAAACGAATTTGATGCATTAAACGTTCGTTGTCAAACTACAAAGTCCAGCGGCGCCGCGGGCGACGATCAAATTAAGACAATAATTAGATTATGGCGTTTGAGAATTATTATAATATACTTACTTATGATAAATGTTGTATGAAGGCGGTCCTCGTGTTATTTGAAAAATTAATAACCGAGACACTATCGAGATGAGGTCATTACGTCAGTTATGCGACTTCTTGACAATCGCTGACCGAGTATATAATATAGATGTATGGAAGATGCGTTGTGTCGGAGTGCTGATTTAAAAATTAAGTACAAGCTTTAACGGTTCGAGTATGTAAAAAGCATTGTAGATGAGAAAATTGTAAGCGAATGTTGATGGAACCTACCGCCGAGGACGGCCAAGATTACTCTATCTGGTCCTAATAGGTCATATATTAGATGCGAGAGGCAGAAGTCTTTATAATTGGCGTGCATGTATGAAGAGAATGACGAATATGGAAAAAGTATTAAAACATCCAGCAAGCAACACTTTCTGCTTACTCCGTAAGAAACGTGTTATAATATTGATAATAATAAATACCTTTAAAATAACATGAAACTGTTTCTTACTCTATTGTTCAACAGATATAACATTCCGACGCAGTTTTTCTTAAAAATAGATATCGCAGTACAATGTCCTAGTCCTATACAAAGGTTTCGCGTGTCCTCGCACTGGAAGAAACGAGATATTCATCTCTCTGCAGCATAATGCGAGGATTAAATTGGATCTTCTCGGAATTTTAGGTCAAAATGGTGCCGCAATAAAATTTATCGCAAAGGATTTGACCCCGGGCGAAGTCTATCTGTGAATATGGACCCAATTAAAAGGCAGCGGGATATGAAAAGAAATATCGATATACTCGTAAATATCGATGTCCAAATTGACATGTGAATATAGATTTTAAAAAGCTTTTGGATTAGATATATGTATGTATATATTTAAATAGAACAGGGCAGAAATACTGGATTCTCAACATTGATTAATAAAAAAATGTTACTATACATCATTTATTTTTTACATAATATATGAAATTAAGTAGGTACCAATGAAATTCCACAGTTATAAAATGTTTTGCGAAAGGCTGCAGGCAGATGCTGGATGCGACAAGCCGAGAACAGGACGCGATGGCGGTCATTGGGGGAGGCCTATGTCCAGCAGTGGAGTGAGATAGGCTGATGATGATGATGTTGATGATGAAAATATTCGTTTAATGAAAGCGCATTCGAAAGGTGCAAAATTCAGTCTGCCTTAATGACTGTACTCTGACGATAACAACCGAAACCGATCGCTTAATATGCCCTCTGAAGCGCAAAACCTCGGACAAATATACACACACAAAGAAGAATCTGCGAGCCTTAGCACCGCAAAAGTGTCTAGACTATAAATGCTACTCAAAATATGCTCTCAAAGAAGGAATTGAGGGTAGGCTGGAGACACATTCAGATTCTAAATACTACTAAAAGTATGTATTCTCATCCCGTGAAATTCACTATAAATCTAATTTCATAATTAATCAGAACAACAGACATCAAATCGATGTAGTAACTTTACAATGACAACTGTACCATCACACTAGATCACTTAAGAGGTAGGCAAAGCATTTGCTTATCATCTTTAAAATGCAGTACTATTAACACATGCAAAAAGTGTTTACAGACCAATTTGTAATTAAATCGGTCAAGCGATCCTAAGACCTCTATAGAGACTCACCGGCGTGTGTCCACAATGGGACACCACGTATCAAGATCAGGCACTCAGCCACCCACGCGGGCGCACGTGGCCCGTGCACTGTAATGACATGAATGGCGTATTTGCGGTGTCATTTCACTAATTGGAGCGAGCTTACAGGCGCAATAAGGGCGGTACGCACTAGTATCGGCTGATCGATACGATCCAAGTGCAATATATGCATGTATAATACGGCACGTGCTAGTTCCATTCACGTGTTTTATCATAACATCTCGCCTATATTTCTCCAAGGGGCGGGCAAAAGAGTGTAGTAAACTACGTACCAGCTATGCTATACGTCCCCCTTCGAAATGGGAGCTTAGCCGATTACCATATAATTACCCCGTGACACCAAAAACCCCATAATATTTTGCCGGACACAGGAATTGAACCTAGAACCTATTGATAGTGATAGTGGTAGGAATATTAGTGTATTATTGAAATACTTTAAACATTTATATTTCAATAATATCGTTTTAAAACAATAATAACACAATTACATCTCAATAAAACATTTATATAATGTATAACAGATTTAATACCAAATTTTATGTTTTTTAACTTTTCTTTTATTTTTTTTATGTCACTCATAGTTATTACAAATACAACTGACATCTATGATATTTATGATCACACAAATTACAACTAAACCATAATATGTGAAGATGGACGTGGAGAAATACAAAGACGATTGTCAATATTAATATAATCACTTACATATTTATTCATTCACTATATTTTACTTATTATACATATTTATACATTTATGTCAAACACACGCTCAATTAAAGCTGTCGATTTAACAACTTGATTATGTACATTTTCCTAATTTCTTTTAAAAAGCCCACCTATTATAACTGCTGTTAGTCATCGAAGTGCAAATGACTATCCGATGGTGCACCAGCCCCGAGCCGGTGGAACAAGCGTGGCGAGCGCGTTCACTCCATTAACTTAACGAACAGTTGTCGAGATGTCGATCAAACCGTCTCAATGCCGTCACAGCGCATTATGGATACAACACCCACACGTTATTATAATTTCCACGAAGCCGCGGCCTATTGAGTTTAATTTTGCTTTTGTTCGACCACCGAACATTAACGCACGTTACTTATATTGACGCCGTGAACAGGCAAACCCTTTGTCTTTATTATATATTTACTTAATGTTGGATTTCGATGTCGACGCTGTGTTAGCACCGACGTGTAAATCGATTTCTAAAAAAGGCCTTTTTGTAGTAGGTACAAGAAACAAAAATATGTAAGTAGCAAAAAAGAGTATATATTTTGTAATTTTGTGTGTGTATTGTTGTAATTTAAAATATGTAATACGCTATTGCACATAATGTTAGTGTACTAAAAGTGTTCTTTAAAAAACGTAGAAAACTTGTTCAATGATAAAAAAACATAGTAAATAATTGCCTTACCTTACCTTATATGTGTACATAGAAAATTAAAGCTTACCTTTGACAGCGGCGTTAATGCGATCGAGATGATAAAGCGTGAGCGGCACGGGATCCGTCAATAAACGTAGGCGCGGCGGTCCATTATCGCCCTCGATGAATCCTCCAGAACACAAAAAAATCGCAGACAGCCGCGGCCGCGGCGCCGGCGCACAGTACTCCCGCGCGCGCGCTCTCTCCACCATCAACGTCGACCCGCTCAGCGTCTCCTCCGAAGAACCAACCAAATTCAAATACCCTCTCAAATTCTCTAAATCCCCTTTCAAAACTCGACGCATGTACACCCTGTACATATTCGATCTCTTTCCTTTATAATCGTCGACAGCTTTAAACATTTTCACTGTCAGAACTTTAGCCGTAAAAATAAACTTCGACTTGCCTATCGCTTCCATCAGGGACCACTCGTCCTCGATTAGAGTCACATTAAAATCACAGGGCGGCAGGATGGCCCGATGCCTTCTGTGCGCCGTGTACCTTTTTTTCACTCTACCACGAATCCTGATCTCGCTGCCGACGGAGATCGCCAGCGCGATAACATAAACAATAACCGCCGAGAGCCTCATGTCGCAGAATCACTGGTTAAACACTATTGAAAGCGGCGGCTACAAATGTATGTGTCACATTATGCAAGTTATTTATGTGTCCAGAAGCTCATAAACTGCTGGCGACGGCTCATTGAGGGGTCGAGGCGTTGACATCTCACTAACAGAAAATCATCAAATTGAATATTCGATTTATAGGTGCTGTCAATTTTTTGTAGAGTTTTTTCAATGTAAATTGATTCAGATATATTGTAGTATGTACTGAAATGGTATCTTTCACGCCCTTGGTTGTTACTGAAACGTGTTGGTAAACAACCGATCGTTTTACAACACAAACGTAGTACGTAAGAAACAGAGAACACGTGCGCGCGCGCAGCTCGCCGGAGCTGACTAAAGGCTGTAACGCGTAACCTCCCATGAGAAATAAGGGAGAGGACTCCCATGCTCTCGTATAATGTACGTAAACACTCTTATCGTGTCTAACGCTAGCCTCATGTCAATAGTACGGTAAACAGTGTAATCCTATGAAAATATATGCATAAAGCTTCTGGTCGCTCGAACAAACTTCAAACAATATCTTGCTAAATATAACGTTACTGTGACTATGAACGTTAAAATGTATGGAATAGTGTTTGCCAATATAAATATTTAATTGCCACAAATTCTACATTGAAATAATTGTACTTTAGGTTATTATGTAGCTAGCATATAACAGTTCAGGCTAACCCAATCACATTAGGAATGAAAGCTTTGATATTTAATATTTAAACTCAATCCCAAGTGCCTAGTGAAGCTGAAATATACATGAATATTTTGGAAATAGGACTTGAACCACTTAGGATATATTCGTATGAAATTTTCTGTAAATATTATTACTTTCATTTTCAAAATAAATCTCGTTTTATAAATGAAGACGACCATTAATCGTAGACATAACTACAGAGCATTGCGTTCGCTACGTTGTTTAGTAAGATTTAGTAGTTTTATGCAAACCAGCATTATGTTAAGAGATACAAAATATGACAAGATTATAAAGAGGGTAAATAAGAGAAGGTTTACTTGAAATGAAATAAACTTAATTATGATAACTAAATTTGTGACACGAGACACGCTTCATGCAAATCAAAATCTCGATATTATTTCGGTTTATTGATAATTAAATTGTATCAACCAACTTAAAGAGGGATTTTATTTTCTTATTTAATTATCATATTTTAAAAAACAGAATAATTAGTTAATATAGCTATTTTAGATAGATATATTTTTTTTTTACGTAAGCAATTTCCCATTTATTTGTTTTGTAATTTGTTCTAAAAGCATACACACTGTTGTTTTTGTTTGCCCAACACTTTATAAATATTTTAAAAAACAGTGTAACACAGTCAGTGGGAACTAAACCTCACTAAGTAGAGTTTTGCTATCGACAAATTTAGTACGGTACTTGGTCGATACTATTTTCTATTACTTTCACAATTAGTTTACATTTGTAACGCATGGTTTGTGAAAGGCTAACATCAATACGAGTACATCTCTGTAGTATAACGAGGTTATGTTTCCTGGAATCATTATCATTCGCTATTAAATAGTTGAATATATAAAATGTTTACGCATCGATATCGTTAAACCGACAGAATTAAATTATAAAACATATTCATAAAATCAGTTTAGTAGAACTAAATTAATCGCGGCCTTACCGTATATTAAGAGTTTTAAAGAACGTGTACCTTCATGTGTAGTTATTGTGCAAATGTCAATCAGTTCATATATCACTATGTCCATATCGCAATTAATCATATTTTAATGAAACTAACAAAAGTCGGTAAACCTCTTTATTTAACATTATTTCTTAAATATTTTATATAGTTTTCATATAATATCATTTCTCAACGACTTTAAAACCAAGACTATCAATATTTTTGTTAAGTTTCCACATTACCACAATATCGTAATACTTTCATCCATTCTAATTGACCCGTTAATACTTTTAGTACCAGTTAGCGCCAACAAATCAATAACACTAAGCTGTGATCACAGCCTTATAAAAAAAACTCATTCCTTTGAGGTGGCCGCGGACCCTTTGTGTCGATTATTTTATAACTTAATAAATTATTCATTATTCTTATAGGATTACAGCGACGGGTAAATTTCTGTTTTGTAACAAAAAAAAAACGACAAAACGATAACCTTACTGTGCTTTATTACGAACAAAATATTTTAATTTGAGGTACAATAAAATTAGTTACAACTTTCACTCGCCTTTTGAATTGAAAAATTTCCTTATGTCACACAATCATTATGTCATCGTAATAGTTGTAAGTTTTAAACAACTTAGCATATTTTAACAATGATATAGTAACAAAAAATTATAACATCACCAACTTTAACTATTGAAGTCGCTAGTATAGGTAATAAATTCCGATATGAAATTATCTTATTCCAGATTATGAGAAAATATTGTTAGCAAATTAAGAAATCACTTAAGATGTTGTGTAATTATTATGTTACACAGAGTAGACAGAAAGTACCAGCTTAATACATGTTGTAATAACGTTTATAATATTCGTTTCATAGATATTCGCTACATATTTCGCTAGGTATTAAAATCAATACCTTGGAGTACCTCTACACGCGGCCCTCTGTAACGCAGCTCCCAATGTAAGCCAAACTTATGTACTAGTAAATAGATAGCTGCTAACTATTTATATAAATATACATATGGGAAAATTTTAACTTATTAAGAAATGGGCCACCACGTAGAAGGTGCGAGAAGCTATGCCTTGTTATCCACATCCCGCATTCCCAGCGTGGGAACTAAAGGTTAAAACCGCTTTTCCCATTGAAGGCATATAACTAACCCAGGTTGATGATGATAAAAATATATATATTTACGTAGATATTATAGGTTTTCATATTATTTATAATCCTTTAGATATATTTTCGTTCTTCTTTGTTAAAGCATTTCTGTATTAGCAGTTTAACGATCATTCAACGTTTCAGCTGTAATAACCATAGACATGTATAAACCAGTTTGATTATCCAATAGTACTCTTTACAAGCGTTTTATGTGTGACTATACATCCGCTTAGCGCATGAGAGAGACCTGTGAGAGTTTGACTCGAGTGACTTAATATTTATTGATTTAACAGTTACTCTCGTTTAAGTTGAATCAGTTAATACTCATTGGTAATACGGAGAGTGAATTCAACAAAATATGTATATATTTATTCTGTGCTTATTGAAGGTAATTTATTAAAGTATTTAATGTTCACATAAAGTTTCATCAGCGTTTTCAGTTACAAGTAAATTGTAGTTATTATTAAATATTTGTCGTCAAAATTCGTCTTTAACTGTATAGAGACCTCGTTTATATAATTCTTGAAATGCAAAATGTAATTAAATACTTAAGTTTATTAAGCATTAGTGTTTTATTGCTATTATACATATGTATGGTTATATTCTGAACCTTTTAAGATTGGTAACATAGACTAATTAAAACTCACCTAAAACACTATATACGCACTCTCGCATATATATTATTGTTTTAATCTATGAAAAATCTCTTTATTACAGTAAAGACATCCATCAACAAACCCATAGATAATCCGAGTAGATCTGTGAGTGCGCCTGTCTCGTGAAAGCGATGTATGCACCGCGTGGGCGGACTGGATGCGACGGTGTCGCTCGTCGGCGCAGTCCAAGGTTCGTATTTGAGCGGGCTATATAACAACTCAGTTCAGAAATTTGCTGTATAATAATCTTAATGCTCTTTTACTTTTATTGAAATAAATAGTGCCATTTTTATCATTATTATTATATCGTCACGTAAGATCCATTAAGTGGTAGGCAGAGTGCACTGGGTTCAGAATATCTCTGTCCTTACAGACGTGACGTGTTTCTCTTTTATTCACCATTATCTCAATAATATTAAATGTAAAGAATTATAAAATATATATTTAATATTTGTTAAATCGTACCGAAGTTTACAACTACCCTGTAACCAATATTTCTATAATTTAATTTAAATTGTTCAAGTTTTTATAAATGAACGACGTATTTTCAATGACATCAGTAAATTTTGCAGTAAATAAAAAAAGGAATATTTGAATTAAATCACCTGCCTCTACGTACCTATCTCTATACCTTACCTCTTACCTTACCTCGATACCTCTTGACATTCCTAGCCTTTCTCTAAGTTAACATCTAGTTTCCACCAGGTTTTTCGGTATTATTTTTATTCTTCAGTCGCTATAAATTCTGCTTGTGAATTAAGCAAGAATTATGCTGACTTTCTATAGCAGA
>DWME01003352.1:0-18520 GCA_018244795.1 Parelbella ahira ahira | reverse complement strand
CGAAGGGATAGGCAAAGCAGTGTAGTACACTCCCACGATTCACTAATTATGTTGTATGTCCCATGAAGTGCCCCGTGGTGAGTCTATTACCATATACCGGGAATAGATCTAGACTCCGAGCCACTACTAGAAATTTTTACAAGAAAATCTAAGTTAGAAAATCCAAAGGTAACCGATACAAATACCAGTACTTTCCAGACATTGCAACATGCGGAAGAAATTAGGATTTTGAAAAAGATATTCCATTCATCCGAGCTTTTCTTTTGCTCGAACGACATTTCAAGTCCTTGAGTTCAATTCCTTGAGTTTTACACTCATTATACTTATATCTATATCTACATATTTTTGAAACGGAAACTAAATAGAGAATTCTCATGTATTTACAACAATCAGAAAATAATTCAGAATGCCTTTAACGTCTTTAATTTACCTTCAAGATGTTATCGACGTTTAATGAGTCAATAAAATAAATTTTTATCCTCATTTAAGAAGATTACCGACATTAAGGGAGAGAATAATTACAGCTGAAATATAAATCACGACGATGCTCAGATTATCTCTAATTCTCTGAGAGCTTTATCCTGACAATCGCCTTCTATTTTGGAAATATTACCAACTTGTGATTTCTTACGCATAAAATTCTAATAATGATTCCGCTTGTGATGTCTGTCTCAAGTTTACAGTTGTTCAATTTAACATAAGATTAAAATTCAATTAAAATAACCATAATTTTAATGCCACCAACATAGCTAGCTATAAGTGAATATGATTATTTTCATAGGGGCTATCCACTGTAACGATTGACTGCTCTTTTAACTGATAGTAAGCAGTAACAATTTCTAATTTAAAGGAAACAACTAGACACCCAGTATCAAACTAGAGTCGTCTGCATCAGAAAAATAATAGATATGCTTAAAAAGCCAATGTTTTGGAGCACAATATTTAATCAGAGACGTATGGCTTATCTATACTGAAGATTTCCAACTTATATCGATTCGTACAAAAAAAAACATCTCAAGCGGCACTCGTTCTTGTATCTTAATTTCTTAGTTGGTTAAATAAATGACAAATAAATATTTTAATTTAAATTATGAATCACATTTTAGTATTGATCATTATTTTTCATTCAAATAAATAATAGATTCACATACAGCTGTGAAACAATCCGTTGAGAAATTACTCTCAACATATTAAGGCGACAAAATAATGGGGTCGACGTCACAAATGAACAAAATGGTGAACTATTAAGGTGTTGCTCGGAACACGGCGCTAGTGATAAGCTCTTACGGAATACTTTGTATCGATAATCTTTCAACTACACATTATATAAAAGAAACGTTATGTTGTTGGCAGCAATATTACTTTGCACCACCATTGCTAAATAAAGGGTTTACAAATTAACACGACAAATTCCACCATTACGATATTCCATGGTCAGAAAAAAACAATGAATGCTTCTTTGGCATAGTTAGAGCATTTTCCATACATTGTGGTGGTTATAAGATTTCCTGTACCAAAATCGTCGCATCTGTAGTATTCACTTGGCACATACAAATGAATAGTAAGAATTATTAAAATTTTAATAGCCGCCCACAACCGTCTGTAAACGAATTGTAAGACGATACAATCGTTGACTGCTTGTTAGCGATTACAGTCTAGACAAAACATATTTATGTACCTTCTGTTTCGTGGAACAAAATTTAGGTAGTTGTATTACAAGGGAATTATTAGCACCTTAGCCGCAAATACAAGTATATTTTTAAATTCAGTTGTTCTTCTACAATGTTAACATAAATGTTATGTTAAAAATATCATCGTTTCGTTTGTAATAATATATTTTGTATAGCGAACGCGAATAGACTGATATGATTATTTTACTTAACAAATCATACTACTTAGGTATCAAAATCATTCATAAAAAGAAATCTACTGAAAACTTTCCCCAATCATAGTTAATTTTCATGGATGTCAAACCATTAACAGTGCACATAAACCAAACACAAACACAACATTACACATATACAAATAATATCAATCCTTTGTTATAGTAAAAAGAATCTCGATATCGACAGTATAAATACGCAACACTAAATTGCAATAGCCGTCCAGGACAAAGGTCTGCCGGTAAACACAAATAGTTGAGGCGAGACAGTCGTGAGAGATGCTCAATAACCCGCTGAGTGTCAGCGGTTAGAGCAGACACCTGGACTTATCCGTCTATTGTTTGCACAGAAGATATTCTTGTTTTTGGACTCAGATATTAATACAGATATATACAGTTTAGCTTAAAATATTGCATTCCTGCTGTCCCATTTTATTGTCAAGCATGCATTCTTGTCCTCGGCTTGAAGAACAAGAAAGCATAAGGACAGGGCGTGATGGCGTTCATTAGGCGAGACTTGAGCCCAGTAGTGGACCCAGATAGGATGATGACGTATATTTATATCGAGGTGAAAAACATACCAAGCAACCGCCTTACCGATTCTCCTTTGAAATCGAAATCAAGAAAGATTAGATTTCGTTCTCTGATAATTATTTCGAAAATTTAAACCCCTACAGGGCCTAAAAGACTACATTAATACTAGTGACAAAATCGATATCAACCAAAGACACTGTAATAAATGTTAGCTCTGTAGTATATTAATACGGAAAGACAGTAGAGTTAGTATTTGTAACGGCTGAACAAGTTTCCTTAACGTTAGAAGTTTATTGAACCGCACCGCCTTAAACGCTTTGTCAATTTTGACATCTGAAGCGAGAGAATTCGTCCTCAAATATGTCACTTCACAGAGCATTGAGTCTGAATGTGCTTTTTATTTCCTTGGTGACTGTTAACACAGAAAGATACAATGCTTAGATTTTATATCGTTTAATAATAAATAATACATTGGATATTTTCCAACCGTTTAACAACAATAAATTGTTTTGTGTGAATATTATACATTATATCGTAAATTAAATTTTTTCCTTCACGATAATTTCTGGACATTACAACGTAACAAGAATGGATGTTAGCAACAACGTATTACTGTCGATAGACAGCTTGATAGGATCTTTAAAAAAATGTACCTACATTTCGATTGAAATTCGTCGCTATACCTATGTACCTATAATTTCAGCTTATCGCAAAACTATACTAAAACATAAAACCGATTAAAGATACGTCCGAAGCAATAGCCAATAAATAAGAGGATTACCAAGAAGAAGAAAGAGATTTTTTGGATACCGAAAAACTTACAAACCTATTACACACTAAATTGATATTGTTTTAAGTAAATTGTAGCGACCAGGCATTTATATTCCGTTCTAAGTAAATTGTAGTGCAAACGTTTCAAATGGTTACGAATTCGAAATTCAAATCGCGAATTGAATAAAGCTCGCTTAGTGGCTTCGAGCGCAAATCAGCTCCAACAATGAGAAACTCCTACGGCTAACAGATTAATATTGCAAATGAGTCTTTTTGCAAATGAGTCCTTTTGCAAATGAGACTTTTCTTGGACTCCAATGAATATTCAGGAATTTTCGCTTTTGTTTCACGCTCTTTATAACTTATTTCGTTAACTGTCTTAGGAGGCTTATTATGCGATTAGCCATCTGATGTAACTGGCTTGACACTTTTTATAAATTTTGCTAAGTTCTAATGCTAACAAACCAGCAAGAAGTGATTACTGGCCTTCCATATATAACCGTATTTCGTATCACCTTCTATGATTGAAACCTTCGTATAACCTTCCATGATTGAAAAGATCCTCGGTCAGATAGGTCTACACTAAGGAACACTGGTGCTGTCACGTTAAGAATGTTCCAGAAACCAAATATCTAGTACCCGCGCCGTCCCAACCTACATACTGAACGGAGGTAGCAATATGATTCAGATCAAGCCCGAATGCACCATGGGTTGCTCTCATTACTTAACATTAGTATAAAGGCAAGCTTATTTAGTAATTGCATGATATAACATGTACCTATAAAGAAGTCACCTCAGATAAGACAGTTAATGTTGTATTAGAGTTGGTAAACCAAAAGTTGTCGTGACTAAAACCATCTGTTGACTTTTACTGTTATTATTATATATTATCATCACGTCAGGTCCCTTACGGCATAGGCGAAATATTTATATCCTTTGAGACCTGTTGTGCTTTGCCTATATATATCACACTGACCAGCAGGAGCTTGTAACCTTTACAAACCGTTATCATCGATTTTCTTTTAGTTAGGGATGCAAAATATAGAAATGTAGGACAATATAATATATTCTAAAACATACAGTAACAATGTTTTAAGCAATTGTGGAGCATACACATGCCCTGACCTAGGTTTCGAAGGATGGGAGTTCGCTCAGCTGTTTGCACTGACTGTGCAAACCATAACAAATGATGGGGACGGTCACAAGCAAAAAGGAACCATCAAAATATGTTTACAGGTAAATTGACTACCTCCTTTTTCAAATCGGATAATGAGTATATAAACCATTTTGCACAAAGAATAAAATGCCAAAAAATTATACACTTACAATATTTTAAATGTTATATTTTTTAGATTTTTTTCTTTATGATATTTTTCCCTGGTCATGTCCATAGGAGCGGTAACCACTTTTCATCATATCGTGCATCTATCTGTAAAGTAACGTTAAAGTTATAATAACGTAATTAACAGCTAACTAAACTTCACTCATGTATCAAATAAAGTATATAGTTGTTAAGTAACATCACGCATTATGATTTTCGGTCTCTTTTAACTACGACAGTTTATTCTCCACCACTTCCCCGTATTGGTTTCTTCAAAGAATAAAATTTCTAGAATAGTTTTCATTCAGTAAGGGCCCGTTCACACTTTTACGGTTTACCGAAATAGTTTTCGTATACGGTTGTTAGTGCCGTGTGGAAACGTATATTGTATTCACACGGTATGGCAAAATCGGATATGGTTAAAAGTTTTAAAACCCTATACAGTAAGTCCTATACAGAAACCGTTTCGGTGAACCGTAAGTTTAAATGCGCCTTACGATGTGCAAAGAGACTAACATGGAACCGGTAGGTAACACACGAAGACCTAGACAGAGGACTATAGTACTCCCCCACATTTCACTACGTGGTAGCTTAGTGCCCCGTGTAAGCACAGACCTTGATTCCGAGTCACTACTAATAAATCTAAGTTAGAAAAATCCAATAGCGTCCGACCCGGAAATAAAACCCAGGACTCAATCAGCAGTCCTCGACCAAAGAGGCGACTATATTTATGTAATACCTGAAAATTTTTAAACAATTGAACATGTTTTATTATTGCATTACAAATCCCAGCATAAGTCAAGATTAAACGAGCGACGCTTTCGAAATCGAGCGCAGACAAAGAGTAGAAACTATTTAGCGAGACGTATGAAGACAAATTGATACCGACTCGACGCCGAGTTGATAACTTCAGTTCCAACTCTCGCTATACTCGTATATTTCGCTGCATTTTCCTTATCACGGTTCAAACTTGGTAACGCTATGAAAAATAATTTTAAGGTACTGAAATGCAGAAATTTGTTCTTTAATATTTTATGACTGACGAATCTTATTTCGCAAAGAACTTAAGAAAATTCTAATACCTACATTACAGGGATTTGAAATTGTAATGAACAGTCCATTTTACGTACTTCAAAAGAAGTTAATGCATGGCGATTCTTATTAAAATATTATACAAAATGAGACCTTATACATTTTAAAAACCCTTTCAAATTTAAATTACTTTAATATCCTAAAGATAGAGATTCCGTTTTACAAAAAGGATTAACAATGAAAATTGCGCCCCTGATAAGAGTCCTTCAAGGTGCGGAATGTCTCAGAAATACTCATGAACTGCCAAACCAAATCTACTAGAGATGGTTAAGTACCATCAAATTACCCTTTATCTTTTTGCTTTGTTCTCCCTCTGGGCGATAAAGCAAGAGAGGATGGTTCTACATATTTTTCTTTTAAGCAAGTATAGGAAAAGTAATCTACATAAAAACTGTAAATTCGCTTTTCTACTCTCTTGTCACTACATTGTGTGAGATCCGCAGGCGAAAAAAAACAGTTTTGGCTCTACAGCAAATCAACATGCCATTTAATTGTTATTTGTGTGATCTGTGGATGGTTAAATTCAATCTAACTGATTCCTACTGGAAATGATAGAACTTATAATCCAAAATATGAATGCGTAGATACAACGTTTAACGGCTATATACTCGTACTAGTGATGAACTGACTAACTTAGATATCTACAACTCTTTTACTTAACTCTAACTTAGGTAGACCCCTTTTAGTGATATTAAGAAATAAACGGTAGCCTTAAGCTATTAAATTATTAAGGTACAATATAGATATATTGTACCTTAATATAAGGTACAATATAACGGATCGCTGAATATTCATTGTATTCTAACATAACTCGTTACACTGATAAATTTTCAAAAATTGCCAAAGTTGAATCTTGCACCAAGTGAGAAATGCCGACCTGGGCTTATGGTGTCTTTAAACCAGGATAAATATCTTGCAAATTGCGCCATTACTCCAACGTCATAAATATTCAAAAGTTTCTTTAATTCTCGCTCAAGCTCATATTACAAGTCCATTTCGGTTGCATTTAAATTAGGATTTGAGAATACCTTTTTCTTTTTTCGACAAGTTTCATTCGAGGCTTTTTATAGTAGGCCATTTTAAGAGATATACAACCGCTTTTGTTACAGTGACTTAAGATAATTGCGTATTAGCTCGTTTCGGACCAAAAGAAAAGTTTCCTTACTAGTTGTGAGTTACACTATAACATTGTGTTGGTTCATTATGAACCAAAATGAGAATTATAGTCTTCTAGCTTCACAAATGAACTCATTAAAAACTTCCAAATGTATTAAAAATGTATTTGAGTTATATTTAAATTAGTTCTGTAATGAAAAAGTTACTATAACACTTGCACAGGCTGATTCTCTTTTCAATTTTCATCGCCATCGTAGTAAACAATAACATAAACGGTAAACGAACTATGTCAATCATGCAAGCCGCTCACAAGCAAGTAATATTTCCAAAGGAACTTGAATTGTCAGTGCTATTCAATTATTAATTACTAGTTAATGAACAATCCCGTGTGTAGTCACATACATAATATGTATGTACTTAATTATAGAAGTACATGTAATATAAACATCTGTATGTAATATGAGTCATGCAGGCTTTGCGCCTCCGGACAAACTTGTAAGGATTCATAACTTAAAGTATGTGCCTACGACAACCGTCAAATTGAAACTCAATAAGCTAATAAGTACTATAGTCTGTGTAATATTATTTGAATTGTCTATTTGAAATCAAAATCCTAAACATGATAAGAAAAAGATTTCAAATCCCCGAGGCGCGAGGAATCAAATGCGAAGGTCTTGAACAAATAAAAATATTGACAGGTCGTGATATAGTACCGAGTATATAGGAATAAAATGACATGAAGGACAGGGTGTTGACTCAAACATGGATTTCCACAATACTAAAAGTAGAATATTGAAGATATATACCACCGTACTTTTTCATTATTGCAAAATACTTCACTTGACCTTTAGTGCAAAAATGTCTGCTACTATAATTAATGTGCCATCTCTATCATCATTTCACTGTGTTATGAAGTCGATTCTTCATCTGTAACGCTCAAAACGTATATCAACCAATTGCCTACGTTTTATTTTTACGAAATCCTCAGTGATCTCTCGCCCAATTCCACATCTTCATTCCGAATGTTTTATGCGTCGTCTGTCAGCACTTTTACAAAGAACGCCACAATAAGAGCTTATTTTCCCGTGCTATTCACTGTAAAATGGCAAAGAAATTACGCCTCGTTAAGTAGAGCTTACACGCGCCATTATATCAGAAAGCGTCAAAGGCGGTACCACAATATGCAACGCTCTAACAGCGTACCTAAAGTTTCTTAATAGTTAGCTGCCTCAAAATAGTTTATAGGTACGAGCTACGAGGTTAAGATATTGTTGAACATTTATTCAATCTATGGTTCACATTAAATTTGTTCCTGCTATCTTTCAGCAAATTGAGGTTTATGTTTAATTTATAAAACAACTTAAATCAGACGTTACTTAGGTTGAAAATAAAACGTATATATAGGCAATTATTGCCATTAAACCGACAACTTCAGGATCCCACTGGAGTATCCTTACTTTTTATTAAATTAATCTATCGGTATTCCATAATTTGATACAATAATAGTTTTGGTTAATCTTATGGTTCCAGAGATTCGTGCAAAGCTAACAAACTTTTTCATTTTCATCTTATAACATCTCATGTAGTCAAGATAAGCAAGTTCAGTCACAGCCAATAAAGTATTCCTTACGTAAGAACCCACAAAGAGAGATGAACAAAGTTCTAGCGTACATAACTTATGACTCGTAAATTTTTGCCCGAATCTCACGTAGACAGCAGATACAAATGGAAACGTACATATTTTAGTTGTATCTCGGTAAACAAGTGTGTTACAAAGTTTCATAATGAAGCTTACTGTTTCGGACTCGAAGGCTTCTGTGAGGAATTTGTCATACTAACCAATAAAATATTTTAGGCGAGAGTTATAGAAAATGAAAGCGATGGTAATGTTTAGATCTAACTTATTACTCGTTATCTAATCACACCATACACTTTTGCTAATTGCAGTGCCATTAATTCAATTACGTAAATCTCAAACATCTCGTCATGAGAGATACTAAAAATCACTCCGATTTCTAATTAGTTTGTCTTATTAGCTTATTCCATTGTAGCTCGTCGCTGACGTACTACTGGTATAACATCTGCATAATCGGTACTCACGTACTGAACTATTTACGCTTCGATCGTTTCATTCTGGACATTCCCATTGTATATGTCAAAAGCTTGTTATGTTCACGACACTTTCCCTTTGATAGAATTTCCTTAGTCTTTTCCGAAAATCCTTTATTCCGTATTGAGTTATTTCACTTACGAAAAAACATCGATTCAAAATGTAATCAATTTTAATGAAACAGACATATAATACTACTACACATGAAATTGCCTGCTTCGTTGGTCAAGTGGTTGCAAGCGCGACTGCCGATCGGGAGAACCTGGGTTTAAGTCCCGGGTCGGGTATTATTGGATTTTTCTAATTTAGAATTTCTAGTAGTGACTCGGAGTCTGGATCTGTGTCTCTCCTACAACTGTCATCACGATGTTCACTTCCTTGGTATACATATCATCGTGCGGATAGTTCTTTTATTTTCTTTAACTGAATGTTTCTATGCCATCTTTGCTTTTTCAGATGATAAAATAAGTTTTTTTACTACATTCCGAGAAATACCTGAAACTACAACGCATATTTCCCGATGCGCGCTGGAAGGGCATAGTGAAAATGTGCCTAGTCAAGCCATATACACTATAATAATAGTATTATTTACCTACTTTCGTTTGATACCGATGTTATTTACTTATCTTGTATAAAATGAACAAAAAAAGTTGATTACGATATGTATTTATATTTATCTATAGGCAAAACTCTGAAAAATTCTAATATAAGTTCCAGTCTTCACGAGATCCGACCGATCGCTAACGAAAAATCTCCAATCCATTGTTGACGAAGAACGGACCTTAAACTGAGTTATTCACCCGTGGAGCCCACAAATTAATTTGCGTGTAAGGTACGTGTACCTTACAGGACTTTCAGCGATTAGCGGTAACAGAAATAATAATACTAAATGAAGATGTGGCACATATTACGTACGCAACCATAACATTATATTACATTAGCGGCCGAAACATCATTTCCTCATAAAAGCATGAATATTTACGTATACCGTCTGTGATTCTGTTACTCCAATTTGCATGTACAAATGTAATATTAATATAAGATGTCTGATTTATATTTGTATCACTTATATTTTGTATTTTTAACTCTCTAGAGTTGCATGCAGTCTACACAGTTTGGAATATTAATGACACTAATCCGATATTTTTAATTTCCATAAGCTTTTTGCCAAGCCAGTGTTCATTACATTGATTTGTTTTTTACCTGATTCGCTATTTCTCTATATTGATAAAATTTTCATAAACGTATCCCAAATGCTGAACCGAGTGCTACATGTGCGATTCCCGGCAGAACAAGAACTATATTTATTTGTATGACGAACGCAAAAATCTTTTCTATGTCTGGATGCAAAGTTTTCCAGTCTAGCTATAAAAAAGTATACACAAATGTATACATGTATATTACTTTTACGATTGTCGTAGACAGTATAATTTGGGATCAGATGACCTTATGGGAGTAATTCCATGATTTTATTGAACAAGAAATTACCATGATTTGCTGGAATATACATATTTATCGCTCAAAACTCTATTGCGTGCAGTATGACACGCTGCCGCACTGGTAAAAGAGGGTCAAAAAAGAATTAAATCGGGGAACAATGAGAAGTTTTTTAATAAAACCTCCGACCGACAGGTGGCAACTGGGTTGATTTATTGACTTTCCAAATTCCCAACGAAAAGGTACGCCATAATGCGACCAATATATTTGGTGTAAATGTAAAATGACCTTGGCTTAAAAATCAAATTTAAATTTACATTTTTTATAAATCGAATTGAATTAATGTGTGTTATAATCTGTCGTTATTGTGACAGAAAAGTGAGTAAGCTTATTGTATAGTCTGTGATAGCGTAGTGGTTTCGAATTCAGTCATCTACTGCGGAAGTCCTAGGTTCCTGTTTTCACCTCTTTCTTTACAAACATTTGTTTTAAGATTTAATATCATTTCATGTAACGGTACAGGAAATCATCATTAGGGAACATTACAGTCTTTCTCTCTTTCTCCAAGATATTTGAAGTGTTCCAACATGCATTCGACAGCATGGCAGACTTGTGCCCATAACCCTTACCACTCCGAAGGAAAACCGCGTCCAACAATAGTATGATTATGATTGCGCCTATTAATATATATTTTAACCACGAAGTAATATTACTAAAGTTATTTTTTAAACGTAACATCACGCTTGTAATCCCCAATGGGGTAGGCAGAGGAGTGTGGTACACTATCACGTTTCACCAGTTAAAAGTTATCTGTTTATCAGCAACTAAAGTGGTCCTTAATACCTAAACAAAAATACCTCAAGAAATTGATAAATACTTACCAATTACTCAACTATTACATAAAAAATTAAATTTTCCGTTTTATAAATAGAATTCAATGACACAAAAGTCCACTTTTTACATAGACTTTAATCAGATGACGGCTCCAATGAACACAAATGCTCTTGATTAAACATAACTTTTTGTTTGCAACAAAAGCTCAGCAGAACGGGTTCGTTAACCCGACATCCGGCTCAAAAAAACTTTCAGAACTGATTACAGGCGGAAGTACGTATAATGGATGTTCTTAATGCTTACACTTAACAGACGGTTTACATTAGGTGATTTTATTTATAGTGACGTCGTCAACGGCAACATGTATAAATTTTGTAAAACTCTTGATGGGAGATTTTTAATAAAATGATATATGACAACATATTTAAGAATTGGGAGACCCAAAATTGTGGTATAAGCATAAACAAATTGTAGTTAGAGAATAAAGCAAATTTTAAGCTTTCATAGCCTTGAAAAAACTTGCTGATGAAATTATGCCAGTCTAACTGCGTTTGAACAAATCTCAATTCCACTTTTGCTATTCTATATACAAACGCGCCAAAGACTCTTAGTTCCATACCGTACTGACGTGTCGAACTTTTTTTTACATTTAACATATCGGAAGAAAAACACATAATCTCGTGCCGTTATAAGATATAGGCAGATGAAAAAATCACCTAATGTAAGCCTACCCTACGAAAGTAAACGGAAATCGACGAGTCTGCGATTCGTAAATAAACGTTTATGTAAAAAGTTAGCGATCCACTTTGTGATTGACCTCGAACACAACTGATTACGATACACAGGGTACAGGCACACCGCGGGACTGGTTCTACTCTGAAGACCACAGTATATTTAAAAGTTACAAGGTGGGATCTATTTAGATCAAGTAAGTCTGATATAGTTTGTCAAGAAACCGTATGTCAGGAAATTAAAAGTTTTTTTAGACTTTCGTAAACTTTTAGATATTTTAACCCTCCTTTATAACATGTTACTGTTACAGATTTTTAATAGTTCCAGAAGCCGTGACGATTAACAATATAATTTTTGTATTCGCTTCATGTGACTGGACTGATTGGCCTGAAGTGGTTATATTTGAGATTTTATACAACTTGTATGATTGGGTAATTAGAACAGTCATCAACACCAAAAGAAAACCGAAACTCTATGAGTAACAGTCAGTAACAAAAAAACGAAATACCAAAGACCATAGTAACATACATTTACACATGTATAGTTCAACTCGAATTAATTGGAATTAATAACGTGAAATAGATAATCATTTTGGCAATAATAGATTATAATCTTACATAATCCTGATGTTCCCATTGTATCTCAATCCTAGGATGACTGGTCGAAACCTCACTCGGGGCGAGTTCGGCTTTGACCGGCAGAGTGACTTGCTTAAATCAAGGAGAACGAAAGTAATAATACCAGATATTGTATCACTGATAACGGAACAAACCAATGTCGTTTTTCACACCATGCTCACAGATTAATACGTTAGACAATAAAACTTGAGCTCCGGTGAAAGTAACTCACACACGTGAGTTACTTTCGTAAACTGGTGGCAAACTCAATATAAGTAACACACGTTACTCATTGAGTTTGCCACCTTTTGGCTGCAGTCCCCGAACATTAAAGGAACGCCGCTGTCTTGGGAACATATTTCCCATTTCCAAGGTTTTAGTGGTTATCGGCCAGTATAAAAACTAACTACGGTATTTTGTACTAATCAATATATCCAATCTGCTATTGAAGAGCGTGAGAGAATAACACCTAGGATTCGTTATGTACGAGCATTATATTGTTACAAATCCCTAATCCTAAATATTACTTTATAACTGTAGTAGAGGGGTGTCAGGTGTGTAAGGATAGAGAGGTATTTGGTATTCGGTGTCCTCTGTATGTCCCATAAGGGACCTGACGTAACATGATATGTATATCCAGTCACGCGAGATGAAAGCTACAAGGTATGAGAGTAAATTCGTCTTTCCTTAGTTTAATAATACATTTTCATACGTTTAATAAATTACAAGGAACTCGAATTCGCAACCATGCTGAAGATTGGTACATAAACAGTCATTTTCAAGATATATTTTATAGTAAGCTTTTATAATAAGGCTGCTCGCGTTGTTTTCCGAATAATTGCATGTAAGCACTAAAATTAAATATGACATGTGACTGGGTGCTTGACGCGGTAGTAAAACACGACGATTGTCTATAAAACGCTCCAAAATATCCGCTTTTATTCGGTATAAACGAGTTAATTGTCCAATACGGGGATTGCGCGCGTTATAAATTTTTGACAGCTCGATTTCGCGCCAGTTTTCATGTCTGATTTTTATTAATACAATAAATCAGGCGCTTGACAACCCTGTCCGCGGACACTGTTTGTGCGCTAACTTATGGTTTTTAAACGAACATTTTAATTTTAACGCTTTCAGTTGCACTTCCTTGATTATTGTTGGTCATACAATAGACCTTTAGTATTTTACATAAAATAGTACCTATAATTAAAATTTTCTATTCATAAAACTTCTCTACCCGCTAACCGTTTGAGGGTAATTAAAAAGTAATAACAAGTGATTTCTAAAATCTGTACCTATAATCAATATTTAATAGTTTATATACGCTAATAGAAAAAAATGACTTTTATGCGATTGAACAGCAGAGAAAGAAGAAGCAACTAAAAGTGACCATCTGAAGAAAATCTACCAAAAATTTCTATCAGGACTTTAGACTCAGATATATTAATATCGTGCCCACGTTTATAAAGCAATAACAAAATTTCAATAATGAGGGTATTTTTGCGGGATGTAAATAACATGGAGAGCTTCATCCGTTATAATGTAGACAGTTGACATTTTATTGTCGAATCGTTGGAGTTCACTGCACTCCTCTGCCTAACCATTCGGGGAAATACACGCGTTACGTTATCTGACGATGTAATGTTATTGCTATTTGAATAATAACATCTTATTGAAACGTGTAACTCAAATTTCCTTTGCTCGTAATATTACGCATCACGTACGAAAGGAAAATTATGTCACCGAATAATTCAGTGGCACATCTACCGATTTAAAGCAACATATCTACACATTATAAGAAGATTAACGGCATAAGCCTTACCCTGTGTGATATTCAGTATAATCGGAACCGCTCAACTATGATTCACGGACAAATTAATTTCAATACACAGCCTTCGTATGCTCATTACACTCTACTTTAAAGGAGTATGTTGTACATGATGTTTAGATTTATATTGAGCAGTTCACTCAGTCTGAGCTGCGACAAAACAGCAATATCCACAAGGTTCAAAGGTTTCGAGGATTCAGTAGTGACTCGAAATTTGGATCTGTGCCCGGGGTGTGGCAATAGGCTCACAACCGATGCCATTGTGGAACGTAATCGTAGATGGTGAATCGTGGGAGTATCCTACACTACCTACCCTATTCCTCTGCCTACAGGGTTTACATGCATGATGTTACGTACCTACGATATGTTTAAATATCTGTTTTCCACTTCATATTCTCCTCTAATTTTACAAATGCGTTTCTCAAATTATTAATAATTTGATACAACGGTGAAGGAAAACATTAGGAGGCCTGCGAGCCGTAGAGTTATCTCAGGCGTGTAAATCCCACATTTAACAAGAGCTGTAGAATATAGACCTAAAACGTTTCACTTGCAAAAGAGACCAGTATCCAACAGCGATATGGTAAAAATGGGTGATGATGATAAAATTATTAAAATAAACACAGCGAATAATTATACACGTGAAAATACACGTACACAGACTTTTTATGATTATTTCATAGAAAGAAATCTTTACATGGACTATTAAAAGTTTAAATATCGAACTATTTTACTGTTTTATCGCGAACGAATCAATTAAAAATTCAATCAGCAATAAAAAAAATCACCATAATTTGAAAATCGAAGGTAGAACGTTGACAGCTATTTTTAAATATCGCATCTATTTCGACACAAAACGGTATCCAGTTTAACCGAATACGTTCAATTAGATTATTTACGCTCAACGTAACTTCAATGCGAAACCTTTGAATCTAATGGAAACTCCAAAATGATTATTTCTCTCTTTGTGAACAAGCATACATTATTCGAATTTATTGGGTGATGTTATGTGTTAAAAAAGAAACATATTCTAAATCGAAAAATATTACTCGATGTTATAAAAAATATACTCTATATTACTTTGAAGTATATAAAACAATACACATATGTATTTAATCGACTGCCTCGTTCGTCGAGTGGTTGCAAGCGCGACTGCCGATCGGGAGGTCCTGGGTTCAAATCCCGGGTCGCGTGCTATTAGATTTTTCTGATTTAGAATTTCTAACGGTGACTCGGAATCTGGAATTGCGCCCGGTGTATGGCAATAGGCTTACCATCTATTGCATGAGAATTAATCTTAACTGGTAAAACGTGGGTGTGTACCTACTACACTTTGCCTACCCCTACGGGGATTACAGGCTTGATGTTGCGTTTACACATATATAATATTCAAACAGTTCATACATACGAGCACAGCCTACCATTTATACTCAAAGTATCTTGAATACATATTACAGTTTGCCGCTAATGCCTGGCTATCTGAACAGAAATTATTTGTTTGTAAATGTGCCAACGGAGATAATGGCATATAGGCTTATGAGTTTAACGCAGACTGTTTTTGGAGGTTTGTTTTGGCAAGAACTTTGTTCACATGCGCATGTGAAGGTTGGTTAAAAATATTATGTTATCATTTAAATACTTTTAATATGAAGGTAGGAGAAACAACAAGTAAAGAGCTCGATTTAATTGTGTATAGCTTGCCGATTTTTAGGTTTCAATTACTTATGTATAGGTACGTAGGTTGTAATTGTAGGTAATTTGCAGGTTACAGATGCGTTTTACAGAATACATTTCTGTAGCTAAGCAGCAACACCAAGGCTTATTTCGGTTTAACTACAGCAAGAAACCCAACAATGTAATTATTTATTAATAATATCCTAGAACTACAATTTTCATCACATATCAGGTGCAATATACTAAATTTTATTTATCCTGGTACATAAAATTCGACTTACAAATATCTGAATATAAGCCATACATTTGTTACACGACATTGACTGGATTATTTCCTAACGTCAGATTGTCATTTTTCAGTCCATCATAATTATCCTAGCGGTACTCGTATGTTGTACTTTCCATAGCTAATAACATATTCACAATTTCCTGAGACCTATAACATAAATGTTGAAACGTGTGAGTGTACTGTACTCGCCTGCCTGCCCCTTCGCTAAAATACACGCGTGATGGTAAGGTACATTGTAACCAATATGTATGTATACTTATATCAAAATAATCATTGGTATTCGCTTTAAATGAACCATAATCATTATGTCCGCTCAAACCGCCCACAAACAATTGAGCCATCAATCATGCGGAAAATGAGTACGTAACATTACAATTCATATTTATTTCACTAATTCCATTTTATTTTCCGGTAACGAATAGCCTGGCTTTTCTGAAAACACTAATAATCAAAATTACATTTCAATTACTGATAATGAATAATCTGGGAATTTTCTGGAAACAATATTAATGAATTGAATAAATACTCGTAACATATGCATAAAATATGATGTCATCATTAACATCGCACCACTGTTGGACCCAAGCTAAGATGGGTTTCACAAGAAGGCTTCCAATCATATTTATTTATTTAATCTTATTGCACAAAACACGGTAATTTCTATAAAGTGTTACACATAACAGTTTGCAGCGTGTTTTATCGAGCTAGTCGATTGGCAAAAATCTTTGTACAATTCAATCTAACCTAATGTCGCCGTGTCTTATATTTATCACTTAAACATAATCAATTATACACTCAACATAGTGTAGGCTAACTACACACGCCTAAAAGAACATTATGAGGTAAGTGTATTAGGTGGACTCACACGCTCCGGAAAACAGGACATATACGGTAAAACGTGCAAGTTTCCTACGCTGTTTTCCTTGGCGGAAATAGTAAATGATAGCTAATGTACATACAATATGTACAGTCACACTTAATGTTTGATTCTTCTCTACCCTTTTTTTGCTCTTTGTTTCTATTTCCATCTTCTACCCGAATGTTTTATTTTAAGAACGGTTCATTAACGTTCAAAAGGCGATCTTCTTTTGTATACACTCGTATTTATCTATTTGATGTTATATTTTATTGATATCCTACGAATATACAATAGTTGTGTATAATTTTATCATGTTCTTGCGTCATTCTGTAGCTAACGCGTCTTCTCGCAATTATTGTTTCTTCGAGCGTTATTTTATAACTATAATTTCTATGCCAATTAATTTAAATATCTTGAGACATCACATACGGCCATTTGAACCTAAAGTAGGACGAAAAAAGTGTTCTGGTAACCTGACGGTTAAAAAATTACATACATACATATACACATAGGAGTATACAGGTACATTTTTATATCTTGACGTAGAACATAAGTACATGAGCTTATCACATAAGTATTTTTACTGAGAGTGAATCGAATCTACGACCCTATCCATTATCAACATTCAATTTCACTAATCACTAAACCAATGAGATGGTCGTAATACCTAATTAGAATAAGCACGACCGAGTACTTACAGGTTAACCGATTCCAATCAACACACAAAACTAACCAAGCTTTAAATTTGAATACACGCAAAACAACTCGAATTATCTAACGTTACCTTTAGTCTGTAGGCATGTAAACCAACCCTAATTTCAGATTATCCCCTAACTACTCGCTTTGTAAATGATACATTATATTTACGAACGTTGTTGTGGATTTTGCGGTATGCCCGAATTATTAGATTGTAGTAAATATTACGATATTTTGAATATAATATTCATTAGCGAATAACAAAATTAATGGTGCGTAAGCGAAAGTAACTTTGTACATCGGATATGTTTTCAAGTCAATCCGTTGAACCGATTTCGTTGGGTACGGAAAATTTAAATTATTCTCTCAAGCTGTAGAATACGTATTAAGTATAACATGAGATTTTTTGAGTTTGACAACTTAATAAAAATAAACGTAATATCATGTCCTCAATCCCCGAAGGGGTAGGCAGAAGAGTGTAGTACACTCCCACGTTTCACCAGTTACGTTTAAGATAACCTAATAAAGTACATAAAGTAGCTCTTGTAATTTGTGGAAGCCACAAATATTTAAACGTCTTTTCTTTTACACGGCCATCTAATTCCGAAATAGAAAGAACCAACACTATGTATAGGAGCCAAATACCTGTGAGACATATACACATTTCTACAGACGCCTGTTTTATATGAGATTTCGTGTATCATGATTTATTTTCAAGCGTTTCTATA
>DWME01003351.1:0-18521 GCA_018244795.1 Parelbella ahira ahira | reverse complement strand
ACTTGGAGTAGCAGGAATTTCATGTTAGAAAAATCCTTACAACCAGTCGATTCACGAGGCAGTCTCGTAACAGATATTTGTCTATTATAAACTCACCACATTAACTATCAAATCAATATAGATTATTAATATTTTATACCAATAATAAAGTAAACAAAAAATAATAATTTTTAGGACAAAAAATCGAATTATTGTAACAATCATTGTTACAATTGTTATAATTATTAGTCAAATGTCAAACGGTATAAGGGTATTATGAGTGTGTCAGTAAGATTTTATCATTAAGCAATTTTCTGTATCGCACAGGTTGACCACAATATTGGGTAAAAAGCAGACGTGCTATTATTGTTACTAAGCGGCACATTAATGCATTTTACTGAATAAGAAAAGTTCAATTTTAATAATTAATGAAACTTTGGTTTGAAGTTAATGTCATATTGTGTGATTTGACAAAAAATATTTGCATGTGACTAATTATGAAGAGCGTTAAAATACTGTCGTTAAAATTCATCATCATCGTAATCACGAAACATCATCAACGTCAAAACATTTATTCACTCCACCGTTGGACACTAATTAATGAAGTTTAAAGTCGTCGTCTGTGACGACTAATTTAAATTAATCAAGTACAATAATTTCTTTTTAAATGTAATATAATTAAAAAACAACGAAATATTCAAAATTTTACACACGACTGAAATAAGAAGCGATCGAGCATAGACATTTAAAATGCTTAGAATTTGCTCATCGTCTAATGAAATGCAACACGTTCGTAGCACAATACAAGGCTTAACAAACAAGCTTAGGTTAACACTGGTTTACGTATGTTAATGATGATGTAGAAACCGGCGTGTGTATAAGAAGAGTACGATGTACGTGAGGTCTGTAAGGATAGAGTAATTTGGCACTCGGCTCTCTCTGTTTACTTCGTTAGAGACGTAAGGTGTGGATGTAAAAATGATAATGACGTAGAATAAGCTTTTGCTTGTTCTTTCTCGATTCCAAATACCTCATTCAACGTTAAATTTACAGCATCAATGAAAATAAGTAATTTTTCATTTTAGTGAAATAATGTAACATAAAAATGTGTTATTGCCTTAATATCTTCTTTTTCAATTTATAACGTTTCCTCATTTTTGACGATCTCATCAGTAAGAATCACATCTTATCATCAGTGATGCATGTCTTATTTTTTACAATAAGAGCCAAGATATCCTACTTTTGCTTGAAGAACTACGCACAATAGGTAAGTACCTACATTGATACATACTTAAATATTCTATCCAATTAATAAGGGAAGCAGTATTTATCTTGGTTCTGAGTAAACGGAGACCAACCATGTTTGCACAATGGAATATTATTTACAAGGAACCTAACAAGATCGATAGCTATGTATTGTCAGCGACCGACAATGTACATTCATAAATCATGTAACTAATTAGTATGTACTTACTTACTTAATGTATCTATTGAGTCCACCACTTGACTGTAAATGAACGATGTCTCATAAGTAGCTATGTACTGTGCTACATTATAGTAAATGTGATTATGTATGTACCGGCTTAACTCACGTATGTTTTTCGGGATGGCCCGAGTAATTTGGAACCTACACGAGGTTCTTATTTATGGGTTTCCGCGGATTGCAGCGAGGTTGCTGCAGAAACGGTAAGAGAGCAGGGACCGTGAAGGAAATTGGTCGATAAAAAGTTGCCGTTATATCATCATTATCAACCTAGGTCGACTCTCACAGTGAGTTATATAACTACATATATATTTAACTAAACTTGTAGTCTGTTAGGGATCGAAATGCGACCGTTATAATTTTTTTAAATTTAGACGACTTTTTTCTTAATATATTTCTATAGAACCTAACTCTTTGGCTACTTTCGTCTAATATTGAAAGCATATTTGTAAAAATCCATATTTTATTTTATATAAAATAAGTATTTGTAACATGATTTATAAGTACATATACAATACTTTATTTGTAGATATTATATAAGTATAAGTAGGTATTAGCTTTCTGCATTCCATTTCTGTACAAACTTTATGGCAAACCTAACAAACGTTCGTTCGAGCAATATTAATAAACGAGCTGTATTAATAAACATACATATCTTAATTAACCTTCCATAATTTACTCATCCAGAGAATTACCAAGGATAACGTAAAACTATGGACTCCAATAATTACGAATGTTGATGTGTGCAGTTACCGAACAAGACCAAGAATTGTCTATTTTGACCAATCTGGTCAGATACTGGCCCGGTGGTTTCATAAATCTGCAAAACCGGCGTATTGTTCTGATCAAAACTCTTTGGAGCCAACATGCGTGTTTCACAATAATGATGAATGTAACAAAGGTATCTTCAAAATAATTAAAAAAAAATTACAGTAGGTACATATATGATAATCATAACACACACATATACAGATCAAATATTTCTCCTACATTATTAGAATCATTCCTTATCTAGTGAACATCTTGATTTTCGAAAAGATATCGCTAGACTGCCGTCCACACGTAACGTTCATTCCATTTTCCCCGTGCATACGACCCATGGTGCCTACATATAAATCAGTTTGAATAATTGTCGAAAGGCTTCGTTGTAAAATGTTCACACGTGATGTAATGCATTTGTTGCATTTTTATCTATTTCACAGGTCACCTTGAGTACCGTTATATATAAATTTTGAATAACTTTGAATTGCTCTCTTTAAGACTCACGTACTGTTCCATGGTGGGACGTATAATATAACTGGTGAATAGTAAGAATGTATTACTCTGCCTTCTCCTTAAGGGAAATACAGGCGTTATAGATGTTGTGTTTAACTAATGTCTGGCAGTTGGCCAGCGTGGCAGACTATGGCTTTAACCCTCTCATCCTGAGAGGAAACCCGTGTTTCAATAATGGTATAAAATAACGATCGAGAATGAGGTTACGTTTAACTCTGAATGGATTAGAGATATTTGTGGTCAAGAAGCTTATACTCTATTGCTTAAGTAAGTGCCGGAAGTATTTACGGTTGATGACAACGGAGTCGAGAAAACAGAGGCTATGAAAGAAATAGGGTAATCGTCGGACTCACTCATAGCTTCCTCTTCGTCGCTACTGTATATGTCTGGAAAATATGAATATTATTTTGTAAAACAGGTTTCAAGTCTTTATTTGTAATTCTAAAATCCGATAAAGATATTAATGAAATTGTTCTTGTGAGCTCGCAACGCATTTTATCGGTTTTTGGGTTTCAAAACTCCTCTTTATAATATGTTTAATTAATGGTCATAATATCAAACTTTATGTTGAGGTTAAGACCTTTAGTGTTCCATATTAAAAATATAATAACTTTATTCTGTATAGTGAAATGAATAGGAAAAAGCGACTTGCGAATAACTTGAAAAGGACAATAATGAAATAATTCCCTGTAAATAATTTTATAATAACTTAGCATATACCCAATTAGGAACCATTTTTTAAAATCAAGGTTTTAAGGCTTTAAGAAATGAAATGTTTAAAAGAAAGAAAGGAAATCATTAATCATGAAGTAAATCGAGTGAACAGAAGTATAATTAGTTTGTAAATAACAAGGATTGTACTCGAAAAATCATTATTACTTGATGTCTTAATCTATGTTAGTACACAGCGGAATGATTAAACCGCGAGATAAAGAGAATCTGCATATATCAATACTGAACATTCAATCTAATATCCATGTACTTACTCGATTACACTACTGGCCACGTTGCGTCAAGGAACGCACAGACTCAAATACACCACATAACTCGTCTTTATGACGATAAATACTAAATAACAAATCGTTAGAGACCAATGACAGCCTCCTTAATAGATATCGGCTGGTATTCGCCGTGCTAGTAACCATTTCGAACAATTTACGATCGTTTTAATTGTACGTACGACGCATATACCTAATATTAGTCGGACCGAATGCTAAGTTACGAGTACTATCTCATACTAGTTACAATCTCTTAACGATTAGTACGATGGTCGTATAATGTTTACTGTTGTTCCAACACATTCAGTACCAACACCCCATCCTTCACTGTCGTGCTCACTTTTCATTGTCAGTTCAATTAATTTCCGATTCAAACAACGTACAACACAATGCCACGTAATTAGAGAATCAATTTTTCATTTCGTTTGTATTGTTATTATCGCTTGTAAATCAATAAATTAGGAGGCTGTTGAGTTTAATTATAAATTGCGTAACTATTCGTCAGGTATATAATAAATATGTTTGTTTAGGCGATTCATTTAAAAGTGAAATAATGTGAGCCGTTAAACTGTCAGCGCTGATTGATTTTCTTGATTGCCATCAGATAAAGTTTGTAATTTAAAGTTCTTCATTTTTGTCACTTTGCCAATATTAGATAAGGTTACATAAAGTCTTGTCCCGTTATTGGCGTTATCTGTTATTGTAAATGTGATTGTAATTTTAAATACAGGGACAGTTTAGTGATTCCGGTTTCAGCTATCAACAATATGCAAACGCTTTGAATTTTAAGAACTTCGATTTTCTTTTTGATTTCAAGTACCTACAAATATGTAAATCTAGTTTGCTAGCTTCTACAGCTAAATATGGGGAAGTAATTTGTTAGGTACAATACATTAAAATGTGAACAGTACCTTCCTGGTTCGCCAAGCCCGCGTCTACCGGATATCCGACCAACTTTAATTTGTTAGTAGATTCCCACTTGTAGTCTAGTACGGCGCAATGGAACCCGGGTGCGATGGCATCAGACCTAATCATGTTGCGAACTGGTGTGGTCCTTGTTCGAGACAATTTATTCAGATACGATTTACAACTACATCACTCATTCCAAAACCCGCTACGCGATACTGACAACAGTCTAATTTGCTCCCAGTGTTTCATTAATATGATTTATTTTTATAATTAATCGCCGTCATCAGAAAAGGTTTTCTATCTAAGCAGAAATGTACCTACTTATTAAAGTAAAGGAGAACACTACTATATAAAATGTAATTCTAGAAATTGTAATTACATTCTTGGGATTCTTCGAAATGAATTTACTTTGTTCATCATAACAGTAGAAGAATCCCTTTTGAAATATTCATGCGACAGGAATAGGGCCAATGTCGCAAAACTATGTTTATAAATGCCGAAGGCTTTCTTGTAAGAATTTTACATATTTATTGTACAGTAGAAAATTGGATTCTTTGGTTAGATACGACATAGCACACGTTCTATTGAATTCGAACGGAAGCAGTTGGAATCAACAATAAAATCAAGTATGTCGACTATATAATAAAAAGACCAATAAAAATTTGTTTGTGAAATATTTCGATTTTATCAAAAGAGAAAAAGTAATTTACTTCCTACGGTATACTTAGTGGAAGAAAGCAGTTATTTGAAATTGAAATATTGTGATCATGAATCATACGAGAAAGGTAAAGAGTGGGATAGTCGATTTGTACACTTCACCTACACAAAAGGGCTAAGACGGAAACATGTAGTTTGTACTAAACATGTTAGGGATTTATGTTTTTTAACGCGCGATATTTATTTAAAGTCACGCTTAATGTGTGTAAAGTCTAAAATGGGTGTATGGCCCACGGACCTGTTTTTACATGTATCTTACATTTTAAATAATAACAGTACATGTAGATAAAACCAACATCTTTTAAGATGGATAAATAAATGTTTTGTGCATATGCGTAAATACTAAATATAATGATCCTATTACAATATACTGTCACCATGAATTGAATGAATGCTATATAGCTTAATATATTTATTAATAATATTTATTTAATAAAAATTTTAAAGGTTTTTAACAATTTTTTTGGGATGAATACTGTCGTTGATTGAAAAAAAAAATCTAAGGCGTATGAAGTCTGCCAACCCGCACTTTGCCAACGTGGCATACCATGGCTTTAACCCTCTCAATATGAGAGGAGACCCATATTCCAACAGTGGAATGACAAATGGGTCGATTATTATTATTTATTTCTTTTTGAAATAGGCATGACGGTAATTAAAAAGCAAGCGAGCTTATATGTAGCTTTAATGTAACTGATAAGTGGCTAATATGTAGCTTATGTGTCACTTATCTGTAGCTTATATATAACATTTTATTTAATAGTCTACGCACTCGTGGAGTGCGTAGACTAAGTGCGTATATGTGGATTTAAACTACCTTATGGTTAAGTATAATTAGTGACTATAATATAGGTGGTAGAAAAAGCAGAAATAATAGAATAGGTGTTGAGCGGGCCATGTACTGGGCACAAATCTAGACTGAAAGCCACTACTGGAAATATCCAGATAGAAAAAAGAGATTTGTTATAAGTATAAAAAAAATATCATTGGGCCAATTGACCAAACCAGGCTGGTCTGATGGTAAAACTAGGTAAAACCTGTGCTATGTTGATAGACTATTACACATACACACAAACTATAGATAATTTTACACACAGACACAGAAGAAATTCTTGTTGATCAAACAAATATTTATTAGTGTCCTTTAACAAGTTTGAATTTTTTTTTATGGTATTAACAGTTCGAAAAAAAACCATATGCAAATAAAAATGTGACCAATATAAGCAATAAATTTATATAACATTTTTAACATAAATCGATAAACACAATCGCTGTAAAGCTAACCCTCATCAGTAGATCAAAACGCCGCCGTCTAATTGAGAGAAACGTGGGTGAACGCAGTGGTCGTGGTGTTAAGTAATAAACTGATGACGGATGGAGAAGCAAATGAAGAAGTGAATGATTTATTATTAATAAATATTCATTACTGTATTAAACAACGTTGCATTGGACGCCATGAAGGTTGTCGGAGTAATGATAAGTATTGGAAAAGGACAGCTGAAGATCGCGCTCTATTGTGTGTTATTGTAGAGGCTAGCAATAAACGGAGACGGGCTGATGATGATGATAATAGCAATAACCCCTATAAAGCAGTAGTATTCGGTGGAACTGAGGTCTGGTAAGACATTCGTGATGACGAAGTAATTAGTTACTTACTACCACGCCAGATACAATTTATATAAGTTAATAAAAAATAAAAGTATTAATAAAACGATTATTATCCGTTTCGGATGGAGAAAGGATACATCCTCCAACCGCATGCCAAGGTTCTAGCAGTAGAGTTAGGACTGGTGCTGACCATGATTATTTTTGTTTAAATAGCTCCAAGTTCAGTTTCAGAAGCGTTGCTACCAATAAGATATAACGTCTCTTGTGTGTGTGTTTGTATGCTATCAGGCACACGGACACACAAGAATTTACATGTGATAGAAAGACTATACTAGCAACATATCACTAGAACCATGTACCTACCACTACTACTGGCACTCTAATAAAATTTGCTGAAATTCTTTTAAAATTTTATGCATTATTTTCCAGTTTAGGCCTTTTATTTGAATCCTCAGCAGTGTATAATAATAAAATGTAGGCAATTCTTGATTAAGCTGAAATAAGAACGAGTAACATTGGCAAGATATGAAAAAGTATTTTGCCTTTCGCTTCGAATTCATGACTCAGTCCACACCCGATCAATTACCCTAGGCTTAGCGGAAGCGAGAGAATTAATCAAGTTATTTTTAATGGCAATTTAGAAAATTAATTTGTCAAATTTAATATTACAAGACGGTGATTAAATAGTGTTCGTACGTCTTGTTTCTTGTTGGCAATATTAATTGTACACCATTTTGACATTCGCAACTAAAGTTTGACCAAGCTGTTTAGAGTACCGGTAAAATGAATATCACGAACTTCATAGCTGTTTCCTAAGAATGTACAGAAATATTAAGGATACCTTTGTAGGTAAGGTGTCTACTCGATATTGACTTTGTAATTATTTCTGATGCGAAATATGTATACAGTAATGCTCAGATGTTTTGTATTTACCGATGTAAGCATGACCAAACCAAATTAAAGTATATTGTACATTTCTCATTAGTAAAAGAATAGGATGAAATGCAATAGGCGAATTTATCATGCAAGCAACATTTTCTTCCTGGAAAGCTATGGAGAATTTACAACGTAAGAGAGAAACATCCCAATACACAAAATCACAAGCCTTACTACCTTTTTTCTCAGCAGTATATTGGTATCTATAATTAATTTAACATTGCTATCTTTGAAACAAGGTTACAAAAGGATAATACAAAGGGATTAGGGCCATATTCTGCCGTGCTGAGCAAGTGCACGTTGGCTGACACCTTATATCATAGAGAATGATAAGGTGTATAGATTCCTCTTGACGTTTTCTTTCACAGATGCACCAATTTTGTTTACATCTAATTGATAGCATATCTTTGTATATCCTGTTGTCACAGTCCTAGAATATAATTAACAAAAATAATAACTTCCATTATCAAATATAATCTTCTAATATCAGTTTCTTTAAAACAATTTAAAATGTATAATGTAATTTCAGAAAATATTACCAGTCATTATACTCTCGGGAGTTAATTTTATAGGGTAATAAGACCTTGAAATTATTAAACCTAAATCAGCTCTATTCCTGACCGCAGATTAATTCCTTGCTCGTGTACAAATATTAGAACGAAAGCCGCGAACCGCAGTAACGTAGATTATGAGATGGGTTATTATATTTACATTTACGGAAGCAAACTACATATACTGTTTCATAGTGCCAAAAAGCCTTAAAGACAAAATGAACACGTGTAATATATTATACTTGCTGAAGCATTTCCGGCGCATGTGAGCCCTTAATAATGGCACAAAACAACGTATTGTTCAAAACTGGCAACACTAAGCGCGATTGCCGATTGAAAAATCCTGAATTCAATTCCCGGATCGGGTACTATTGGGTATTTTTGAACTTAAAATTCCTATTTGTTGCTTGAAGTCTGAATTTGTGCTCAGTGAATGGCAATAGGTTCGCTCCTTATTTCATGGTAGAAGATATAACGTAACTGGTGAAACGTGGATGAGTACTAAATTTCTCTGTCTATCGCTTTGTGTTCAATCAATCGTCCCCATCACATATATATGTACAAATAGTAAATTTAATAACGCGTTTACATATTTACCCGATAAAATAGATCTTTTTCACCAAAAAAGTACATAATTTAGACGAAGAACCCACACAGCTGCGTTGTACTCTAATTTACCGGAAATACAAACGTACATATATGTAGTATCAAAGACTCAGAATTATTACATCATGAAAACCAGGTTTGATATCCGAGTGATTTTGATGGCGGGCAGGAGAAAACGATTTGCCTATATTTAACTGATGAGGATTATGTAATGCTCGAAATGTTGAATTAGCACTGCTTAAATTAGATGATTATAATTTTCTATTACGTTCTTTGGGGTTTGAGAAGTCTGCCAATCTGCGATTGCCTAGCGCGGCGGACTATAGCCCTAATCTCAATAGGAGATCCGTGTTCAACAGTAGTATGATCAAAGAGTTCTTGATGATACAGATGAAAAAACTCGTGCTGATCAGACAAATATTTCATAGGTATCGAACCCACGGCAGAGTTCGTTGCAGTTACGTTTAATAACCACTGGGCTAACGGGCTAATAAAAGTAAGCAATAATTGCTTTAGTGGAAATTTCAAGTTAAACACGCGGAAAAACAAGTTTTGATAAACACAATAGAGAATAAATGAGTCTGCCATTAAAATGTTTTCATTGGTAGAAACTGCCTAAATTAATACAGGTCATTTCAGAAAATTTTAGTATCAGGAACTTGCTGTTGGCTATGAAAAGTAATAAGCGTTGTTTTTCTCTTTACGGCCAAATAATGTTTCGTAGCCATAAGAAAATTTTCTACAAAGCACACTAATTTAAAAGTCAAAGAAAGAAGCCCAGCTGGATACGTGGTGGCGCATGAAAGTAAGAAATAAAGTGCCTAAGAATCTGCATTTTAATGAATATGAACTTTGTCCAGCCAGTATTAAGTGGCAACTGAAGCTGGACGTCCACAAAGGCCAAAGAGAAGATTTTTTGTCCTATTTAACTATAGTTGCAAATGAATAGGAACACTAGTTGATGTTAGACTATCTGTTTCCAGATACATCTGGATCGCTAATAGGGCTAAAGTTCTAGATGACCTACATTAGATATGCGTTGCCTTAAGGGTTAAATCACACCGCTTTGTGCATACTAATGAATGTCTGATCACCACGTCTTTCAAACTAGGCCACAACATTGCAACTTGCCTACATTTCGTTGGTACTCACTGCCGGGCATGAATATCCTTCGAGTATATAATAGATTAATACTAGTAGTAGTCGTAGGAGTAACAATAGAGAATCGTGGGAATTTGTCATCAGCGGTTGGAAATGCAATGCAATGAATCACGAGCCAGTAACTGGAAACGTTTGTTAAAAGTAAATCTCCTTCCATGGCTAACTATTTCTTCTACCAGTGGACTCTTCACCATCAATAGGAGAAAGAATAGAGATAAATAAACAAATCTATATGTATAATTCTGCTGTCGTAGCTTGTTAGATGTTGCCTTATCGAAATTTAATTTCATTTATGTGCCTTTAGCCGTAAGAGAATCCGTTAGCGAAACAGTGATGCTAATTAACAGAGCTAAGTGGATCCGATAGATTGACACATGAGATATTATAGAATAGTTCCGGAATTAACACTTCAAAAGTTGCTTTCGAAAATCTTATATTAGAATGAACACGGATGTCCCCGATTAACGTCATATGTTAGTTTCATTACATAATTGCTCGGATGTATGTAGATGGCGGTCTAGATGGCGTGATGTTTATCAGAGACCCTTACTGTCTAACATCACGGCATCTAGACCCAAATTTTTAGCCAGTAGCTCCTAATATGTAACTATCATGCAATGATCTTTTGTTTGAGCTTCCGTATTCTACAGAATGAAAATATATCTCCTAAACATATCTCATATCTGCATGGCTATTTATGTTTTGGCTTATCTATGAACCTTCAGCCGATACAAACCAGTTGGGTCCAAGCCAAGAATGAAGTCACTGAACTCTACTCAGGTAGATAGATATTATATCGAGATATCGAAGTGCATTGATGCATTTTGTCTTCAGTCTGCTACCATTGCATTTTGATTCCTTTTTTTCACATAACATTTTTATGTCCCAAGAAATTGATCTTCTATTGTATGGAAATATTTTTATCATTAGGAAGTAAAATCGACCATCTTTTTTTACTATAAACCTATTGTATTTTTCTTAAGAGAAGTGTTATTTTCTTAGGAAGTTCTCAGATTGAAAAAGGAAGTTATTTGCAAAGAAATTCATTAAAAATTTTTACAAGAGCTATGAAGTTGTTAACGGAATTTTAATTACAAACAAAATCAATTGCCTTATTTATAATGTACTAGAAATGTTCAGCAAAACGAGCAGGCAACAGTTAGTAGGTAATATATAACATTAAGTACATATTAAACGTTGAGAACAAGGCTAATAGCATCTTATACGCATATTCGCAGTTTTCTTACACATCATTTGAGTATCTGGATATTTTTCGCAGAATCCTGTCTAATCGTTTATCTACAATAGAATATCTACAAAATAAAATGAACAGATGCATCAATTTTATTCACTAGCTAAAATAAAATTATACGAAAAAATATCATTTCAAGTGGACAAAGATTACGTCATAAAAGGAGGAAGATAAGGCAAATAAAAGCAGAATAGACAAAACAATTAATTTTCGTAATATGTAGAGCAAAAGAACGCATGCCATTATCATTGTTGATTGCCTTAAGGGAGATAATTGAATGTACAGAATACATTAGAAACGTAATAATAATGTCTGATTGCTAGTGATATGATGGTATAGTTGTAGCAGAGAACAGAAGTAAAACGATAAATCACAAGCGTATTCGACAGAAAAATAAATTCATATTACTGTCAGACAAATTTTGTCCAATAATATTGGCATGTCGGTCATAAAAATTGGGACAGACATTGGGCTCGGGGTTGGAGCATATATAAACACTGTCTGTAACGTTGCTCCATTTCAAGACGAAACACGTGTTGGTTATGGTACCAATGGTGGTGTAAACTTCACATATTGTTTGCACGCGCATGTATCCGTTGTATGTAGTAGTATGGGCGATATACAGTACACTGGACGATGGTATGAGACGTGATACACCGTTTTGTTAGATTGCTGCGGGTTAGCTATAGGCAACATGTAGTAGGTAATATGTAGTATAGTCGTCTAATTAATAAAAAAAATATAGTTAATAATAATTGTCTCAAAAAGGTAGAAGCGATTAATACTAGTACCTTGCGATGAATGCTACGCTTTTTCGTATTCAGACACTTGAAGTTGTTCTCGGATATCACACAGGAGATTTCAAGTACCGTCAGTTATCGTCCGTTATCGTCCTATTCTTCTTCGTCAATCACCAATACTATACAGGTGTATATGATTTCAGAGCGTAGAATTGTAATCGGGCTGTATTGAGGCAAAAATTTTAATCTTCTGTTAAAGACACGAGGATTTTGTATAACCGAGTACGTTGTACAAAATGTCATTGACATAAACACACAGTAAAGCTCATAAAAGTCAAGTTTCGCCTGTAGATTAATTACTATCTATGAGACAGGATAATAAAAATACTTCTGGCACTGGCAAGCGAAACACGACTGTATAAACAAAGACATTACTCTGTTTTCTGCTGAACGGAAAATTACTATCCAGTAATACGTTTGCGCCCGTTTCGAATGTTCTAGAAAAAAGATCTTGATGAAAAACTCTCCCCACTTTGTTATATGGTTTATTTTAACCGTAATGATGCCCAGTTTTCACTTTTAAAACTTTTTAATGCCGCTCAGTACAAAATTTTCTTTTAAAGTGCTAGGACTTTTTTATTTTGTTTTAAAGATGAATATTTTATCTCTAAAATGATTAAAATCTGACTGTTGTTATAAGTGAACAGTTTTATTCTTCCATTTAACTTTGTTATTTTTATGAATCACATTCTCAACTTTTTCTTTTACATTTTCAACTGAGGGAGTCTTCGGAGTTCTTGCTTTAGTGTGATTTACTGAGGATACTTGTTCTAAAGGTGCTGGTTATTTAAGATCATTTACTGAGTAGGTTCTATGTATTTATCAATAGCATCTGGAGCCCACTCTTTAAGACCTTTGAGTTTGGTCCCTAATGGTTAGCCAGCCTCAAGCGGATTGCCCAATGCCCACTGCCTACGTCGCTTATTAAGTACAAGAGTTGCATGTCCTATAGAAAATATTCTAACATTTTATTTCGACTGCTATATGATTTGTTTTTTGTTTTTCTGTGTACATTTCACAATACAAGACAAACTTTTACCATTCAGCACGCAAACATGATATATGCCTTTTACTGTTGTTACAGACTCACCAAAATTAGCCCCTAAGGTCCCAAAGGTCCAGTTAATTGGATAATTGAGTCACGTAGACGCCGGGGCCTTGAGATACTCAAGAAAGAAAATTTGTGCAATCAGATAAGAAGTTCCGTCTTATCATGCTTTCGTTATTGTAATAAGTCGTTGAATTATACTTTTAGGTCTTAATTTATGGTAAAGAGCACTTTGGTTAAATGTTTGCTTGATTTATTTTGGAATAACTGCTGGCAAAATAATTATTAACCACAAGTTATATCCTCAGCATTAGCATAGATATTGAACTAGTGATGTTTGAGAAATACAGGCACTGCTGAGGTGAAACTCGCACTCAAATTTCTTCGTAATTTTAAATCATTTTTAATTCAAAAACCTGTGTCTAGATGGAGATGTAATAAAGAAAAGAGAAATTGCAATATAAGAGATATAGACATTGCAATATAAGAGATATTGCAATATGAATTGTGCACTGATATTCAACTAGCACTTTTTTTATAAAATAGGTACTAGCTGTGCCCGCGACTTCGGTTGCGTAGAATTTAGTAAAATAGTTATTGTTTAGTTATTGCGCCGTGGTGGAATGCGCGTGGGCTGCGCGCGGTACTGGAAAGTACTTGGACATTGCAACATTACTTTGTTTCATAATTCTAAAATAAAAATAGCCTCAGTTACTCCTTATTACATCAGCTATCAGACAGTGAAAATCCCCTCAAAATCGGTCCAGCCATTCCAGAGATTAGCCAGAACAAACAGACAGAGAGACAGACAGACAAAAATGTTAAAAAAATATATTTAAATATATATACCGTGTATACGTACCAGCAGTTAGTAAAAAGCAATTATTTTAATCTTACAAACATACACTCAAATTTTATTTATCTCTATAGATTCGGAATGTACTCGTTTAAGATTTTTTTTCCAAATTGAGATATAAAAATTGGCGTAGTTGCAAACTGAAAATGATGAAAGCGGATATAAATATGTTCATCGTGTCTGGATTACAGAATAAATTGTAAGCCGACATCTCAATTGATGTAAATGTAAACGTTACGATGACGTGTGGGCATATGAGATATTAATGCGTGAAGTGAAATTCCGAAATGTAAATATTGTTCCGGAAGACTGAACAGCGGATTTGTACGATGAATTCCAATTGACTTTTGTTTTATTTACTAGTATTAAATTTGCGATTTGTATAATTTCCTCTAGCCCCCCGTGATTTTTGATTGTCAATGTTCTTTAAAATTTGGACATTACTGTATAAATGTGTACTATCAACTAATCATGGTTAATATAAATGTGTACTTTCAACCAACCTTAAATGTCATTCTAACGTATCAACGTTAGAATGACATTTAATATTAAAGATAATATGTTAGATTTGCCATTGATTTGACAAAACTATCATAAGTGTATGCGTTCGAAGATGGCATTCGATTATCATTAGACAGTGTGTAAATATTGGCAGAAGATTAGGCTAACCGCGGATTGTCTAGAGATCTACACGAAAATAGTACACTGCTTTAAATTATTATACTTCTGAACGACGAGTGTGGTTAGTCATCGCATAAAAACAGCAATGATTACTCTTATGATTATTACATTTTTTTCTTTTTATACCTTACACAACTTCATTTATGTATATCTTTGAAAACTTATATAGCGAACGCTTCTCATAGAGAAGACTTCGCGGTTTCCGAACTGTGCGGCGTTTATCTAACAAAGCTTCGTTCATCTCACGCCGGATATCCTTCCTCCTTAGCGTTCTTATAAAAGAGATTTACTAATGCAGCTCCTTTTGTCGGTCCTTTTGATATTGCCGTTTACTTAGTTATTTCCTTTTTGGTGATGTTGTAAGGATATGGGAAGCTAGCATGTCATGTGCGTACGTTGACATGTATTACCACCTTCGCCATTAACTGTTTTATCGTTTCACTAATGGACATGAGTCTTTCCTGAAAATGGAAAATGAAAGTCTGCCACACAAGCGAAGTGGGCAGGTAATATATGTAATTGGTTAATGTACAATTAGAGAGACCTATGTCCAGCAGTGGACTGGAGTAGGCTGATGATGATGATGAATGTACATACATTGCGAATAATACACATAATAGAGATTCGAAGTAGAATGCTTTGTATTTACATATATTCACTGGTATTTCCGTCTAACAATAGCTATCACTCATGTTGCTTTAGGTACATAAACAAATATTTTTTTTAAACGGACATCAAAAAAACAAAAGCAAAAGCGTATGCTATAAAACAATATTAAGGACTATTATAAGGATGTACAATATTATTGCATCCTTTAAATACCAATGGAGTATCAAGGCGAAGATTTCGCACTGTTTCCATATTTCTAACATTACTTCGTTCTCGAGATGGCGAGATATCGGTAAAAAATTAATGGTCATCTTTAGTTGACCCTGTTTAATAAACTTGCCTGTTCATTGCTATTTTAATATTTTTGATAGGACAACTTGTATTACGCTCTTTGTTATAAATATATATTATGAATGTCTCGACCTACTTTATTTAACATTTCGCCTTGGGCACTGCCCGAAAGTGTACTTTTTACTAGAAAAATTTAAATATTTCATAGGTATCTAAAATTTAAACATTTCTAAAGTATTTTGACGAAGCGATTTGCCACCGCTTATCTACTAACAAGTGAACATTTCAAAAACATTCATAATTTATTATGTAATAAACGAAATAAATACGGAAAAATTCCCGTCATATTATCGCAGATTCAAATCTTTTCAATAAATTAATGCCACATTGGGAAACACCTTTGATGTAATTTTAATTCAATTTACATCATTCAACCCATTATTGTAATGAATCTTGAAAATACAATATATTTAGCGATAAATTTCGATGCACTTGAAAGTCTTTTTGGAAGACTAAATTGAAAATACTTTCCCCTACCATTACATCGAGAAGAAACTCGTAATCGCTGACTGCGATGCCTTTGATCGTTTCACAGAGCCTCAAACATGGTCCTGCGTTCTCTATTTGAAATATAGGTTGTCCAAAATATATCCGTCTCGTTCCGTCCCTTTGAAATACAACTTGACGAATCGACGTTATAATATCAAGTACTACTTCAAACAGTTTCGGTGGTCGAGTTATTCGAAGCTCGAATAACTTGTCCCAGTTCTTATTACTCTATAATGGCTTATTTCAACTTTGTGCTTACCATTTTTGTTTTGTTTCTACGTAATGGAATTACTCTGTTTACGTTGAAAGATTACTCTGTTTATCGTTTAACATTCAGCATTCAGTCTAAATGCTCTTGGTTAAAAGTCCATATAATTATAATAAATGTAATACTCATACACTTAATGAGTATTTTCTGAGTACTAAACCAATATTGAACAACTCATTTTACAGTCCATACATCTCTGGAGCGGTGGGTGTTTATTGAATATGAAATAGAGTACCCAAATGTAATTACTTATCATGAGGCTGTTGACCATAAGTCATTTATTTAATAGATTTTGGAAATAAGTGTTTTTTATACTAGTTCGATAATGAAGCGTCATTTGAAAAACATCTACCTTTTATCTATATATTTAGGCTTACCATGTAGACAGACCTTGACAGACATCTTGGTAGTTTCTTCAAAAAATTGGATGGGATTGTTTCTATCGAATTAAATTACCCATGTCATAATCGACCTTTATGAATGACATCGTACCGCTTCTGCAACTACCCACGACAAATGGAATCTTAGAATAATATAGAAATGGTTAGAGCAGTGAAAAACACTGGAAAAATTAAAGGTAAATTGGTATTGACAGGTAAATAGGTTACAATTGGATTTTTCCACGGATTTGCGGAACGTAACTCTGGAATTTCGCTTCACATTACTTTCCAGAATAAGTATATAGTTCACGCAAAATGCTTTGAGCCGCTGCGTTTGTAAGTCTTTTGAAGTCAAAAGGGCGTTCATATCCGTACCCCGCTGAGATCGACTTATGATAAAAATATGCGCTGTTCAATTTTGTTCCCTAGTTAGTACACATTCATCACACAATTTTGAACTCTATCGTGCTACGCTTAAGGATTATAATGGAACATAAATTTTGTGTAACAAATTAGTTATAACATCTCAATTGGCGATTATTTAATTCAGTATTTTGTTGTTATAGATACATATTATTAAAGATAAGATACAATAGACGTTATATTGTATTCAAGGATCCAAAAAAAATATATGAGTAATAAAAATTAATACATGTTTTTCGGCATAATGGGTTCAAATGTTCAAATATGCAAATTCAAAAAGGAGGAAGTGCTATTTGTATTAAAAAGGTTTTATGAAAAAGGAACTGAATAAAAATATTTTATTTCCAACATAATATATACATATGTACATACATAAATGTAATGTGTGTCGCTTGATACATTCAAAGATAATTAGAATATTATTAGGTGCTGATACTTTAAAAGGGTTTTTATGGCCCTTAACGATTGTTGTTGGAGTAAAAACAAATATTTATTTTTGCTGGCGCCTTCTAATTAGGAATTTAAGATGAAACAGATTATTTACAAAAGCCGGAAGTAAAAAATTGGACTTTTTAATTAAAACAGAAAAATACATTTTCTTGAATAAAAAAGGTATATTTGTCCTTTTTAGTAAGTTAAGGCTTTAATCCTAATTAAGTTACTTTGTGAGGAAATCTGTGTCCCTCAGTGGAACAATAAAAGCGTCGATGTTGATAATGATAAAGGTAGGTAGGCACCTACATGTTTATCGACGCCTATGAATATTTGTAATATTTTCTTTTTATTTAATTTAATTCACAACGTCGGACAGCTCTTAAAAGTAATTAAAATAATCTCACCACCTATTCCATTGTGGAAAGTAAACGTAACTGATTAAAAGTGGAAGTGCACTACACTTATCTGTCTAACCCGTCAGGGATTGCAGGCGTGATTTATGTTAAAATAATTGTATTTATAATAGCTATATTTTAATTTTGTCTATTTTTAATCAAATTTACATAATCATATCCCATGGTAACAGTCAAATAATTCCAACTGCTTGACGTCTAATGTATGCTTAAATAGCTTACATGATTGGGAATATATTATAACACTTCATCCTACCATGTGGACTCGTTTCTTACTTCCTCTCCATCATGGC
>DWME01003350.1:0-18522 GCA_018244795.1 Parelbella ahira ahira | reverse complement strand
GAGAGTAATCAATATAGAAAACAATAATCACAGAGAGTAATCAATATACAAACAGATACTTCGATTTTAATTATATGTAGTTGTAATCAGTTAATATCAAACTGATATTTCGTCAACCAGATTAAAAAGGCCGATGATTGGGTAATGCTGTTATTTAACGATTTCATCTTAAATTCGCGGACAAATTTTGATAACAGAAACCTATAAGAAGGCAATTTGTGCGCCAGCAAGCGGAGTTAAATACGCACCTTCAGTTATGTTGAAATCGAACAATTAACTCACATACCCGCTACTTGAATAATTTAGTGCAGTTACAAATACTTTTCACCTTTGTGCCGTTCTCATTGCATTCTTTTTTACTGTTTTGTTTGTGTACATAAACAAATATATAAATTGAAAATGTCGTGCCATCCGGTATTTTATTGAACAGATATAATCTACTATGGAACAACAGTGAAAACGACTACACTGATAAAACCAACAGAAATTCTACAAACGTTAATTAACAGCTCATGCGGCAGTAGCATTAAAATTAAACCGAGTGCGTAAACTAATTATGACCGACGCTTTAGTTTTCGAACGATCGTAAAGATAACATAGTGAATAGTTAGTGTAATGTGTTTTTAATTGTGGCGTATTTTTTTTTCTTTTTAGAGGCTCAAAATATACTCCTTGACAGCCAACTACTTAGTGACGCAGTACTACGAATGTTTATAAATCGAATATGTCATACCAGGACGCAGGTTTATTTAGTTACTGGCCTTATTGATGGTGTTTTGTTAACAAAGACATATTAAGCTCTTAATTGGTGCAGTCTAACAGCAAGGTCTTTCTCTGAACAACAAAAACATGCTCATCAATTATGGTACCCAAATGACTTTTGTGTAATATGTATGGATATATCCATTATGTTGAAGGATTTCCTATTCTACGACTATATATAAAAAAAACATGAGCATAACGACCTATCTGATACTAATAGATTTTTTACAGCCTCATTCCAAATTAGTTGCACATGGATGTTGCTGACAGATTCATCTGCGGCAATAGCATAGCAGCATATTGAACCTTTTGCCTGGATATTTAATATTCACTTTAAATGAAAAACAAAATTCCGACCCTAAACTCCAATAGATGCCGTATTCGTAGTTGCAATGTGATCGTAATTTATAAATTACTAAGTTAACTACCACGACATCAACTATAGTTATATTTCCAACGTCTCATTACCTCATAATACTATATACAAACAGTATCTTATGATGGGACAGGAAGAAAATATTACATTACGAGTAACATAAGTGTTCTCATAAACACCACTATTAGTTCCATTTCCCCAATAAACGCTCGAACCAAGAAACGATTGTTTCTTAAAGGTTTGTACAATTGATGGGCCGATAGATATCGGCTAGTGCCCCAGGTAGTAAAGTAATTGGGGCCCCCGGGGCACACATCGAAGGCCCCTAACGCGCCCGGATTGCTTTAATGACACACATTGAGGGCTTTTTGTACCGTACTCACACTAACTGATTTGGGATGGGAAAGTTTTATCGCTGAAAAAAGGATTTTTTTCTTTCTCTCTATATTCTTCAAATTTATTGTGATTCTGTTAGTTGCTTGATGTTTTGTTGGAACAAGACGTTATGTAAGCTTTATTTACTTCGCTTTTTAAAGTTACGTAATGGTAGCGTTGAAAATTATTTTTATGCAGTTAACATTCACCTAAGCTTTGTGTTATCTTTATCTTTGTCGTGCTTCAGAACACAGTTATATACCGCAACAATCATTTTAAACACATCTTAGTACCTACTAAGCATAAATGCAAGCGGAGCAGAAAGTCTGTCGTATGTTTATATTAAAACTTGTGCTTTTCGAAACCCATATTGTTATGACCAAGTGCGCGTCGCAAGATAAAGTTGAGCTCACATGTCTTTTGTTATTTATTATTCACTGGATGAAAACTGGAAAGTGGAATAAACCGTCAACCCGTACGTGACTGCGCCTCTCTGTCGCGTTTCATTGAGAAACAGCTTTGTGCTACTCGTACGAAAGGACCATATCCAAAAATAGCCTTGCCCCATGTTTTAGTACCACGCTTTTATTACACTTCGCTAAATAAGAATGTTCAAAACCAATCTAACTGACTGGCTGAAACGGGAATTTATATTTTATCCGTGGAACTGAGATTACATCTTAATAGCATGATTCATTTGTTTATTTCACGCAAATCGTGGACCCGCTAGGCGTAACAATTGTCTATTTCAAGAGATCCGTCCATGTTCCATGTTTAAACTTTAAATGTTACGTCCATAAATATAACCAAAATAAATATTTGCCAAAGTTTTCAACTCATAGGATTCATTAGACTTAAGGAATAATAAGAATTTAATAAAAACATCTAAAACAGTCTAAAAGGGTAGTTGATATTTTAATTTGAAAAGTCGCGATAACATCTTCGTCAGAGGATTCGTTTGTTTTCTTCCACAAAATACAGTCCCGCGGCCTTGAAGGTTGTCTATTTCAGCAGTTGTCCATATTCCAAATTTAAAATAGTAATGTTACATTATTTATAATCTGTTCTGATGAATACGTGTCATGTTAATTAATAACTTACGTAGAAGCAATTTTACAAACACGTAGAATCTAAGAAAAGCTGATCAAACAGAAGTAGTTAAATAAATTGAAAAATTTAATTGATCCGGAATCAATTTCAGTCAAACTCAGGGCGATAATTCCTCTTCGATTGTACTATGTAAATAATGTTACATTGTTATGTGTCATTTTTACTGTTCGCAGTGTACAATGGAATCTTACTGAATCTCTTATTTACATAGTATACAATCGCTTATTTACATCGAGCTCTCGGATTTATATGCTTTATTCTTTTCTCAATTCCTGCGACGGTAAAACCAACGTTTCTCGTTATGTAAGAAGATGGATCGTTAATCCCGCTTTCTTTAACCAAATTGGGCGTATTCCAAACATTCGAAATAATGGTCGAACTAAGCCTCATTGATTATGTTAATAGAAACATAAGTATGATACATTTGTTTTGTAAATCTTATGCTTTGCATAAATATGTACATTCGAGTGCCAACTGGAGTTTATTTACTTCCTCAGTACGGTGCAGTTATAAAAAACTTATCTAATAATTATTTCTTATTTTTTTTCCGACACCTGATAACTTGGAATAAAAAGTAATAAATAGTATTATTCGACAATAATAACACTTAATAACTTATAATATACATACCTAAGTATAAAAAAGATAATTGTCAGTCCGCTTAACCTCAATCTTAAAGACTATAAAAAATTATATAATAGTGTCATAACTGACATGTCATAAAAGTCCGATTATAACGCTAACAATCCGCACACTTATAAACGCACCCGCCAGTTATAATATCACGTTCCACGGTAACGGTGCTGTAATAATGTAAATTGATTACCACGCACAGCCGGCTCGGTAATTAAAACAGTATGCTGAAGTTTTCTTACCGTCGCCTCGTAATTAATTGGTATTGCTACAAAACTAATTGAAATATAATTATTGTACAAGTGGCACGCTTGCGACGATATTGCTATAGAAATCACTAAATAGCTTTCAATTTGTTTATTTCCGGTTGGGAAATGTAGACTGAACATGGTACTTGCGTAGCCGGTGGCGCAGTGTACTGTTACGCACTAAAGACTACCACGTGGGCATTATCATACGCACTGTAGTACAATTAACAAAGAAAAAATGTTTGTAACATTTTCTAACAAATACAACATCCAAAAAATTACATCGAAAATCAATAAATAAATGAAATGAAAAAATAAATAAAGAAGAGAAATAAAAGGGGATAACTAATTATTTTGTAAAGTATTTTTAAAAAGACTTTTCCTGGCTACCTAATTCATCAACGCCTAGACTTAGCGTTGATAAAGTTAAGCAATAGCTTCAAAGGCTTATTAAGCAAGATTCCCTTCAACACGAGAAACTTTAGAACGAATAAAGTGTTTTAAATATGTTTCTGTCGGGGTTAATAATATTAATTATATAAGTGTGTGTAAATATAAAAAAAATTATGAAATTATTATTATATTATTCTAACTAGAAATTCCCAGCATTAGCGTGAAGTCTGGATACATGCCTCATGTATTGCAATAGGCTCACCGCTATTCCATGGTGGGACACAAACATACTAGTGGAACATTGAATTGTACTACACTCTGACTACATTTTCTGGGAGACATATGCGTGATGGTACGTTAAATTATGCACGCTTAATGGACGAGTTCGTAGTGAAATGTTATTACGAACCTAATTATTATGGACATTGGAGAACATGCATTCATGTTTTAACACGATGAAACAACCAAGTCGCATAAGTTATACAAACTGAAAAACATAACATCACGCCTGCAATCTCTGAGGGGATAGACAGAAAAGTAGTACACCCCACGTTTCACCAGTTACGTTTACGTCCCATGGAATAGGTGGTGAGCCTATTGCCATACACCGGGAACAGATCCAAACTCCGAGTCACTAGATGAAATTCTAAATTAGAAAAATCCAATAGTACTCGGACCCGAGATTTGAACCCAGGACCTCCCGGTCGACAGTCACGCTTGCAACGGCTCAACCAACTAGGCAGTCCGGACAAACTGAATCATAAGAAAATGGTTATTAATGAATGTAGGTTGCAGGTTTAGTTTACCTTTGTGCGATACTTATGTATTAGTGCGAGGCGACATAAGAATACTCTGCATTCATATGTCCGAGAATACTTCAAGATCTTGTTCACCAAAATTAGTCCAATGGAGCTTTGTCTCTGAAGGGAAGTTACCCTACGTAGTCCACGTGAGTAACTCTATATTACTGTAACATATTGCTAACATCCTATTTCGCATGTCGGCGAGATAAAGTAAATATTATTATTCAGAATAACGTGTTTATTGAAAAAATTGCTATTACAAAAGTATATAATCGAAAATTGTATTACACTCTCACCGACATAGCGCTGACTTTCAAAGCAGACTTGGAGGCCTTTAGAGCGGCCTTGGCTATGTTTACAGCGAAAATCTATGCCAGCAGCTGTTTTGTTATCACAGCCTTTGAGCCGAACCGCCGAGTTACAATTCTGTGATTAATCTCACTGCCAGCGTGTATGGTCTTACCCGTTTCGTTTATTGTCGTTGGTAAATACCTGTAACAAAGAAGGAATTATATTAAAATTTCATGCGTATGATAAAAAAGAAATGATATAATATAAGTAGATCACACACTTAACAGGAATATAATGAATTTTAAAGGAACCGATTAAAGATAATTACTTTAAATAATTATCAGCAATAAACCACCGTCTATAAATGTTCATTATTATCATTGTTTCTTGTCTGTACGCACGGTCAGCGTATCCCCTATAACATAAAGCGTTCTACATGCGAATCAAAAGTTTTAACATTCGGTGTCCATTCAGAAATAGGTTACCATTTCGTATTGTCCTTTCTCTTTTTCCCTTGAACGTAATATAAGCCCGACCACGTAATTTTAATGGTAACGGTAAGTGGAAACAGCCTAAAAACATCTATACGTGTACCAGACAGAGATACATACGTGGTTACTACTAAGGGTTAAACTAAAACATTTCTAGCTTCTAACTTCCAAATCTGAATAAAGAATACTGAGACAGCATAATACAGTAACTACAAGTATTCGGTGGAGTATGGAAACATGGCCAGCATAGATTGATGTCTACCGCTCTGACGGGTTCTACAAGCACATTCGAGACTCGAATTTTACCATTTTACCCGTAGCCCGACTTTAGTTTGGTTCGATGCTATTAGATTTATAGTTAATCACAAAAAATAACATCACGTTGGATAAAAAAATTATAAATCTATAAAAGCGCCCGATAGCATAAACAAGTAACTAAATTGTCTGTCATGTTGCGTTTATTACCCGGACATCCGGTTTTCATATCGAATTATGATCGTGCGAGTATAATTCACGGCTAATGGTTGTTGCTACTCATATTGACATTATTGCTCATATTGACCCTATAACGAGTAGTGTACCAGCGCTGCAACTCGCTGTGCTGCCAAATGGCCTGATTTACACTGCACGTGCCTATTTTCAAAAGGGCCGAATTTAACCGAGCTTTTGATTTGATCTTACGTCATCGCTCTGGTTTTCAGTTTGTTGTTTTCAAACAAACACGTTACAATATTCTGTTCAATATACCAAGATGTATTTCGATTGGTTTTAGGTAATACCAGTTTATAGTTTAAGGTTAGCGCGATGCGTTCAATGTGATGTGAACTGCAACTTAAGCATGATAAATAGTAGAGAAAATATTATTCAGCCCTTAAAACTTGTTGGCGGCTCTAAAAGCTGTACAAAGCAACTACAGAAGTCTTGTTTTTAGCCTTTAGTCTTTTTTCCACTTTTAATGGGAACAATCCGTACCCAGCAATTGTACGTAATGGGTTTTTAAGATTATAGCACATTCAGGGCTTCCATATACATAACAGATATATCACAATAGTGGACCGAAAAACAACATCCGTATTAGGGTCACTAGATGTCAACTAAAGACTAATTGACATATATTACTTGTCATATATTGATCGGCATATATTGCTCGGCATATATTGCTTTGCGTATATTGCTCACCTTGCATTGCTGGGCATATACGAGTATTGCTGTGCTCTATATTATATTGTTCGACATACGAGTATATTGCACGGCGTATATTGATCGACATATATTATACGACAATCAAAGCGAACTTAAAACTCTTCTGATTGTACTCATTATTTAACTTTACTACTTCAGTGCAAATTACTGCGGTGGGTTAAAACGATGCGGCAGATTAAAACCATCTATCGTCTATCAAACATCGCTTACTGTACAAAAAATTTATTATCTAAAAATCTGATGATACAATCAGGGGCACGTTGATGTCCTTGGCGACCGAGATAAAATCGATAGCCATATCCTTTTGAACAGACAAAATCCTTTTTAACTTCCCTGTGTTTAAACGACAATTTAATTTTGAGTCTAACGATTTCGACAATTAGAGCAACACGCGATCTGACGAAAATTACGGTCAATCCACCCATCTCCAGTAGCCACTTATATCCGTGTATAATCAACGAGCCAATTTTGTGTGAGAAACACCGGTTTCCCAATTCCTAAGCGTGATTGAATGCTCTCAATTTTCGTTGTGCCATTGTGTAGCCTCGGATAGTCACTTGTTTCACAGCGAACGAGTACGAAAAGAACGGAACAAAATTATCACTTACATCGATGTATGTACATATTGAAATTCGTCATTCTGGACAAATCCTATGCTCAACATTTGACGATGGATAAGGTTTATAATGATGATAGTAATTATGACGATTATAATGGTAATGATAGTCAATATTACCATCAATCATTTATTGCTAGGAGCCGTTTTTTAGCATTTATTATTCCATAGGTCGGCTTCTCTTCAGTATGGGAAAGGTTACACAAGTCAACCAGAAATTAATATTTAAAAAATCTTCAAACTTTAGTATGTTTGTGCGATTAACATTGCAAGAAATAGTATTTTAAAAAGTACAGTTTGAGGGAAGACAAAAGTCTAAAATAGCAAGAATAAAAAGCACCCATCCATTTAATATTAACTTCCAGAGACTTAGAAATAAGTGATAGCCTAGTGGTTGAGAATTCGGCCTCTAACTCCAGGGGTGCTGGGTGCTAATCCATGGCGCGCACCTCTTTATAAAAGTGTGTTTTTAATTTAAATATCACTTGCTAACGGTGAAGGAAAACATCGTGAGGAAACCTGCACACTTTAAAATATACAAAAAAAATAAATCTAAGGTGTGTGAAGTCTGCCAACCCGCACTTGGCCAGCGTGGCAGACTATGGCCTTAGCCCTCTCAATATGAGAGGAGACCCATATTCCAACAGTGGAATGACTATGGGTCGATTATTATTATTAATCCTATTTTGCCTTGATCATAGTATTCGTGTATTTTTTATAAATTTATAACAGTTGCACATTAATATAAGAATAGCTTATGTCTAACGTAATCTTACACTTCTGAAGTAATTACGAAATGCTGAAGTAGTCAGTGCTATTCGTGAGTTTAAAAACAATGTTATTAAAATAGTCACGCAGAGTATGGAGGAAGTTCATCTTCTAAATCTGTTTCTATCAATAACTATCAGTGTTAGAACTCTTACAACTCCTGCTGTCTTCCGTTTTGAAGTGTATGTACTCAATACGTTTATAAATTGAAACGTTTCAACTCAAGTCAAGATCTCAAAGGATCCATGACAGTACAGTAGTGGGACTTTAACGGTGTTTGAAATTGTGTTCTAACTGTAATTGATCTGCACGCTTCATGTCATGAAAGGGCTTGTGAGCACGGAGTCAAAGACGCAACGGAGGCAGGCAGGAATCAATGTATTAAATCGTCATTTATAAAATGTTATGCTTAAAAGTGGACTACCACAGTTCAGTAATATTCACACATTATCATCATCATTATCACCAGCCTACACCCGTCCACTGCTGGGCATAGGCCTTTCCAATAGCACATAACAGAGCTCGATCTTCAGGACTTTGCATTCAACCGCTCTCAGCCAGAATTTAATATAGTAATATGCACATATACACACTTCCTATATGCTTCTATTCATTTTGAAATTATTTATCAATATCTGTTTCTTATCGAATTTCATCGAATCGTATCGTGATAAAATGTTACTATGGAATCCTTGATCTTCTGTTCTTGTGCTAGATGCAATCAAAAACTTATCCCAGGTAAGTACACTCAATGCGAAGCGTGCAACGCTCCAATGCTCCGGAACGAGAAGCCAGGGAATGCGGAGACGCAGGAACGCTACGGACCAATGGGCGCAAACGATTGGAACGTTCCGTTCGTGCAGCGGATTCCATGTCAGCATTTCCATACATAATATTTTCTCTTGTTTAGCATGTATTGTTATTTTCCATACTATTCACTGAGTGCTACGTTAATTAATATTGTCAGTGGGATCATCTAAGATATTAATTATTAGGTTTTCATTTGTAAGCAATGAAAAATAATACACATAAACTTAATGTTAAAAATAATTTCTCTCACTTAAGGGCGGTTATCAAGCCACTAATATTTTATTAATAATAATATTTTTCTTTCACGTAAATATATCCGAATTAAAAATATAATTATATCATAAAACCTGAATTAATAAATAATTAAAATACATTTTCCTTACAAATTTTATTTTTGGTATTAAATTAAATGATAAAATGTTTTTTCCTGATACATATTAGTAAAACAGGCTACGTGCAAGAACTCAAGAGTCAACATTTCCGTAAATAAACCGAAATCTTCGTTGACGTGTTTCGTGAGAAGCGAGAAGATCAAAGTAAACAACATGTAGTGAGCACCCTTGCGGAGCACTCCTCGTATCTACATAATGTACAACTTAAACTGATGTGACGAAATATGTTTAGGGAACATAACTACAATAAGGAGATATGGTGTTAAATAAAGCGATATCACACACGATAATTGTACTGATTGTATTTCAACATTTATTGTATAGATATTGTTCCGACACAGCTACATTGGACTTCCAGTGAAATGTTAGCGATATTATCTCACAATGTTAAGCGGTATTTACGGACACACTGATTAGGTATGTTATACATTATAAACATTAAACCTTGTCCAAACCTTTAAATATAAAACATCTCTGTATTTATTACAACTACAACGTATTTTGACAACGGTTCGCATAAACACACGTAATCTAAGCTTGTGTTGATGTGTTTCGTGTGAAGTGAGAAGATTGAAGTAAATAAACCGATGTACAACGCAATCTCAGCGGAACGCTAGTAGGTACCCGCGGTGTTTGAACATTACGATAGCTGATGGAACGTTTTTCTATAAAATATACGTTTAAATATACGTTTTTTAATACTATTTATACGGTTATGAATGCCTGATTCGATGATTATAAAAGTCCATACATAGTATATTGTATACATTTTCGGTTTAAGAAAGATATGCAAAGGAAATGTGTAAGAATCAATTGCAGTTAATTGAATATACTTGTTTCAATGAGGTACCTGCATATAAAATGTAAATCATGGAGTTATCGTATCTCATTTTGTTGACGATCGTAATGTGCAGATAATAGTTCTGTCCAATAATAGCCAATACTAACCAAGAACTTAGCAAAATGTACTTATTTAGTAATGTCCTTCTTTTATGACAAAAACGTAACGTCACGCCTGTATATTCTCTTCGAAGAGTTAAATAGATGGTTAAGTTAAGATTAAGTTATATGTACCTTGCAGAAATAGTATTTTTGCAATTTAAATAGAGTTATCACATTTTATTCGATTTCTGGTGAAGTATCTCACGTGAATTGAGAAGATCAAAGCTGACAGCGTATGTACATCGAGCCAGCAGTCCCAGCGGAGCGCTCCAATACGTCTGCAGTACGAACAGATCAAGATTGTACATAATGTAATATTTTTCATAGTGTACCATTCCTAATGTCTGCTACAACACTATGTGTAGTTCTAAATATTGTCCCGTACAATATAGTGTAAAACTATATTTTAATGTACATTGCAGAGATTTTCTTGAAGCTTTCGTTAGTAATAAAAAAAATTAAGGGTAAAAACGATAAAAAATGTAAAATGAACCTAGTGGAGTTAAACATTGTTGTATATTGCAGTTTAGCAGTTTTCAGTAAGTCATCTAAAATAAATATTATATTTAAAATTTTATATTGAGACTATAAATAGGTACTAGATATATGTACGTAGATTATTTGTGAATTATATCAGATTCTGTCTTAATTTTTTCCAGTGGAAACACAAGTAAATCACGTGAAAAGTATAAATATCACGAACTACCCTTTTACGATACCCGTGAAGAAAATTACCCCGGAGTCCGTATCTTTCGCCTCCATCTATCAGAAACCCAAAAAAGGACCTCAATTTAGTGAAGTTTCAATAAAGATCTCCTCATTGATTTCAATAGGCCATAATATCCATCCATAATACCGCGACTTTATCGAGGGCCTCTCTCATATTTCCCTCAATTTATAGCGGTACGCCTTTTGCGGTTCTTGACACTTCTTAGGAATATTTGGATTGGATCGAATTTATTTGGTACCGACTCACGACTATATTAAAACGTTTCGCGGTATTAAATATTCTTTTACGAGACGTCGATTTATTATGAGGGATTTCATATAAACATCAGTGTACTATACATTAAAGGAAGTAGCGTGTGGACTTCAATATATAAAGGACTTACCTAGTGGTAACTGTAAATGTATGTCCTAAAGTCGTCAGTTAATACTTCATACAATATGGTTTTTTTTCTTTATAGTTTATATTTTCCACGGTCGCTTTTTACGTTATGTATGCATATGTATTGTCACTTCTAAAACATACTAATGTTAGTATAGTATTTGAACTTTTTTATTCAACATCATAACGTAAGATATTTCTTTTTATGTCGCCAAATAAATTACTACTGTACTCACATTTTCAATGTAAAACATAACGTGTTATACGTATTAAGGGAATACTAAGAAACTGAGCACTGGTCTCATTCAATTATTTGCAGACGCCTGGAATTTCTTCACCACATTCCAGTGGCAATTGGTTGAGATAAGTTTGTCAGACTTGTAAAGCCGCCGAAAAGGCCTCTTGTGAAGTTAAATCTAACGATAACAGCGATGGCGGACTCCTATACTTCTCTTCAGAATCTTTTCTGCTCCCATTAAAGGAACGATCTCCCTCGATGTTACCATACTTACACACATCGATGGAGAGTTGTGTCAGCAGCAAATACTTGACGAAAATTCTCTAATACAGTGTGACTTATACAACCTAACGCTGTCATTCTTTTAAGTATATGGCACTTTTAGCACACTTAAAGAACACTGCAAAATATCTCGAACGAAATAATTTCACTATGAGCTAATACATATTGCACGATTTAAACGGAATAATGCTAGCATGAAAAAATTCGAATTCCGAGAAAATGCAAAATGGAGCGCTGAAATATTGCATGATACATCCGCCTTAGTGTGGATTGTGGCCAAACGAATTAATGAAAACTCAAAAGGAATTTTTGCGATGCAATCTGTTCGAATTGAGTTTGTAGATTGAATTTGTTTCGATAAAGTAACAATAGCTCTCGACTGATAGCGGGGGTAAAGGAACAGTAACAAAATACAGTTCAAATGTTTGAATGTAAACGGTATTTTATTTGATATTTTATGTATTTAGCATGAATAGAATATTTGATAATGTTTATCAAAATTAATATTAAGCAATATAATACCATATAATATATGTATAATCGTTTTAATTCTTTTAGAATGCACTTTTAAAAACTCGGCACACAAATGGTTATTAGTCCAAAAGAATACTTGCAATAAAATTAGTATTCTATATTTAGTCATGTTTGCTACATATAAAATGAGCATAATATTAGGATTAGTAATAATGTGCTTCATCAAGATAAACGGGTATTGCTGTTAGTCGTCCACTTTATACTAACACTGTGACTATTGAGAACACAAGTTTAGATTAGTCGTAGTTAATTTCCGAAGCACTTCAGTTAGGTATTGTTCAGCCGAAGACTGCGGAATGAAATTCGTGGTAATGTACAAGTTTGTTCAAAGCATTTAGCTCACCAAGTACTTGCATAATCATTGTTATTAGTGAATGTAGATCTAAAACATGGAAACTTTGAACATGTACTAGACAATATAAATGCTTCGTTGATTGAAATAACTATGTCGGTATCGCATACTGTAGAATGTATGTATGCAGATACAAACTGCATTCAAGGGTTAGAGAACTGTTATATTACCCATATGCAAAAGATAAATAGATATTTTGTATCGGAATAATAAACAATAAATCTATCGGAGCAAAATAAAACAATTACGTGTACGATACGTACATTCTATATAACTTCACAATTTGGTTTCTTTTTTGAAAAGGACGCTAAGTATACCTACTACCATTATTCCAATAATGCCGTAATTAATGATTAATGAACAAAAACATTCGAAGATAAAAATACCAAAATAATCAACGAAAGTATTTTTCTTTCCTCCATTTATTGATAGAGTGGTTCTAGAAATAATCTTATATCATAAAAAAATATCATATCAAGTTTTATCCTAACCAAAAATACCACTATTCTTTACTGAGGCTGTACGGTCGAAAAGTTTTATAGACGTACGAAAATTACTAAAATCACTATAGCGGCTAGATTAACTCGCAAGAGCTCAGTCTGCTAAGCTAGATTTCTACGAACACTGCCAGTTAATTAATTAATAATTATACCAGGCTCAACTGGAACTGATCCGGACTTTATCTAGCTCTAAATACCAGTTACCGCCCATTTACTGATTGATTCCTTTTTTCTTGAGCTTTTCAAGGATTAATACGCCTTAAGCGTGGATATACTTAGAGGAAAATAGTGTTTTTATTTAAAAATATTGTCTTATAGTTGTCTGGATTCACTCTTATCGAGTGGGTTAGAAAAGAAAATCGCTTATATCGTAATTTATTAGAAGAACATCAGTTCTTACAATAATAGGTATCTCCATTCGCTTTAGTTTTGCCGCGCATTTTTCTGTATTATTAGACACAATATTTAAAAACAAAATTAACGGTACATCCTTATCATCATCCTCATCTAAATAATGTAGTATTTTAATCTGCGATTTCTTATTACCTGTTTATTGCATAATACGGATAAAATATAAAAAACCGTCTATGGAATCTATATATAAGATTTGATATGAAGATTGTTTGTGGATGCGCTCAGCAAAACGAAGATCCTCCTTCCTATTGCCACTAACATTTCTGTCCACCTGCTTCTATATTTATTTTATTCTACTTATCATTCTTGAATACGTTGATATCTGTTTCCTTAATCATTGTGAGTAGCAATTTTAAAAGTTTGAATATCTTCAAAATATGCCTAATTGATTGATACTTACATTAGTCTTCGTTGATATGGTCGTGTACTTTTCCTAGAAACACAATTAACTCCAGATTCGCTTTTGCTGGCTAGTGCTCTGATCTGTACTTATGTACTTTTCCTAGAAACATAATTAGCTCCAGATTCGCTTTTGGTTTCTAGTGCTCTGATCTGTTCTGTAAGGTTTAACCCAAGTCCGTGCCATCTTCGAGAAAAATTGCAGTTTCTTTAAGTTTTCGTTTGCGCTTTCTCAATTCCTCTGAATGTCTAATACTTCAAACTTTCCGTACGTTACGTTATCCTATCTGAGAATCCTTCACATTTTCCGCTATCGAACTACAAAATTCTCTCATGGATATAATGTAATAGAAGTTTAAAATTAAATTTTTATGAAAATTCTCAAAATAAAGCAATACAATCACGTTTGTTTTTAATCTCCGTCTTTGTCTTTCTGTTCATTTTACTATTTAACCTTATTACAAACCTATTGAATACTAAATAATGTGTTAAGTAGTATGTATAGATTGCGAGGCTATGCGTATATATTTACCGTTTCTTATCTTTTGAGGTATTTTAAGGTTCTATACTTATTGAAATCGATAAATTTGTCTATCGGTATCCATTAGCATTTCGACATTATCGCTCTTTGTCAGCGCTTTTTATAATATAGATAAGACCAGAAAATGTATCGGCTTATCCAGAGTGTAAACTTATCCACGTAACTTTCACAATTATATTCAAAGTTGGATGGTAAATTTTCTTGTTACTCGTATATACAATAAATATAAATGTTTATAAATGTTCGCTAAGTTAAAACAGTCTGTCAATAATGTCTGAAGTTGTATGATGATTATATACTTTTTATATATTCATCACTATTTTTACTCGCCGTTAATTTGACACAATTAGTTTGATTACTCGCGTCTCGAGATCTTTGAAGATTCACCAGATTCAGTGTTAACTTACAGTTGAGGGCGAGGTCTCCTAATATATGTATGAATTAAGTACGTATGTTAGGTATATTTACCCCATTAAAATTTTTAATTTTAATGAATTGTATTTAAGTGACTCAAAAACAACATTATCGTGTAGGTATACCATTCCACACTTGATTAGGTTCGTTATAATTTTAAACGAAGCTCTTTATTTAGAAATTAATTACATTTTACAATAAAGTCGTTTCTAAGCGTCTAGAAATATTTTTTATTTATACACACCGCAGTACATTTATCACGTACCTAAATTGTTTTTTCAATTTCAACCTTTCTGATATTGTTCTATTTTATTTAGCGAATGATAAAGCAATTCAGAATATAGGCCATCGGTAATAATTTCACTGGAGTGCGCCACCGATAACTTCCACGGCGAACAGGCAAATGACAGCCGATGAAAGATTACACGCCGAAGAAATTACATATAAATCAATGTAAATTGAGATGTTTTACACACAAAGTAGAACGCCGCTCCGTATCGAAATTTCATGTCATTGTTACACACATTAATTCGAGGATCGACTTTTATTATACACCATTTTATTTTGAATAAAGGGTTTATTACACATTTCGTAAAATTTCTACTGTTTTTGTGAGATAGTCTTTTTAGTTGGATTGTTAAATATACATACTTTTATTAGGATTCGTCATCCTCGCTCATTATACTCATGTACATAGATTTGGTAACGGTAGGAGTATAATAATTAGTCTTGAAGACAAATGAATTTCGTTTATTTCCTAAGGAACAATAAAAAATTGGGAAAGATGATAACATGGAATAGGCGAATTCCATATAAAGGTCTCCTGGTTTTTATGACAGTGATGATGTGACGGAAACTTCTGCTTGGTAGACATGCAGGCGTAACAGGCATTCATAACCAACTCCTTAAGATCCAAAATACAAGTCCTACTTGAGATTCGCAGTAAATGAAGGTACTAATTGAAAATCTTAACGCATAATATGAAGTTGAAAAGCATGCACAAAATTTTATTTAAATTAAAACACGAAATTTGGATTAGTGAATACATTCAGAGTCGTACGTCACGACGCTATCGGGGTTCCGCAGGAACAGAACCGAGTTCAGAGATAACGTGGGTAATAAAATAGAATATAAATTCCAGGTAGTGTAGACGTACTGAAACTATAGTTCGCTTTAAATTGTTAGCCAAATAATTGAGGTTGTTTTGGGAGCTGGGTGATAAGGCGTGAATAATGAAGGATCTTATGTGGGTGATAATTAGAATAAAAACTTTAATTATAATACATATGAATTTATGAGGATAATAATGGGAGCTATAAGGATTTTTTTATTGAAGTAATATAGAAATATCAATTTATGCATGTGTGTACTTTATTTTATGTATGACCTTTTTAAGTTATGCATGTTCCGTAAGTGTCCTTGCAAGGGGATCGAGGAGAAAGGTTAGAAATATAATTGAATCGAAATAGTCATTGCAATTAGAGTAGTTGAAAATCGGTTGTGGCATTCAGTTTAAGGGTTATTGCCAACAAGTATACTAAGACATGAAACTCCACTTAGTCCTCAAACACTTCTAATGGACTTGCAAGTCACCTTAAGTTATATAGTCAGTGAGCCATGCGTATACTATACAGTGTATCTGAAACAGAGTTGAAAATTTTATGACATTACATATACGTTGACAGAAATAATTGAGTAAAACGTACCTACTTTTGTTTTAGAAAAAGTAGGGGATACATTACTTTTTGAATAGAAAAAGTAGTATGTTTCACAGACATGTCTGAAATTTGAATAAAGCGTTATACGCGTAAGTACGTATCTATAATTAATTACGTAATTAGGTACATTGTAGTATAATAAATAATGATATTATCTATGTTTGTACTGACATTTATTTTTCTTATAAGTTTTAAATGAAAATATTACGTGGAGGCTACTAATTTAGCACGAGACGTGTCCTCTTACTTCCCCAAATGTAAAATAAATTCTAAAAGGAAACTTTTCATAATTGTCTCGTAAAATGAAATATAATAGTATTTTGGGGGAAGCACGTAACTATCTCAAGCTGACCACGTTACACACGAATACTCGTATATGAATGTTAGTGCAAAATTTGTAAATCTTATTGTTTCATATGGAACATTATAAATCGATGCATGTTTTTATTTTTAAACAATCGCAACGATTTGTAAGGTTTATTTAAAAAGGATACAATCGTTAAACTATATTCCTTTTAAATATTGCAGAAGTCTACGCTTACTCTACGCTAATGAAGAAACCCGGTACTTAAAAGAGCGACGTAAAAAATTTATAGTTATGTAGCTTCACGATTTTATCCACACTAAGATGTATGTAATATATACGTATTATGAAATGAAATTGTTACATATTATACAAGCTTGTGAATCACAAATTGTTAAATCCAAAGCCATTTGGAGGTGTTTTTGACTAGATAAAAACAGCTGACTTTCTCGTGTAAAAGCAAGATCGCAAGTGCAGCGACCTGTCCAAACAAGCATAACGTAAATCTTTTACGTACATTATGCAAGACTATTACGAGGTAAGGAAAAGTAAGGAGGTTACAAAGCGTAAATTTTTATTTTCACTTTGTAACATACTGCTCATGTTCTGCGCTAATATCTTACCTGCAAATTGTGAAGTGGTCAGTCGCCAACATTCGCTATATAAGGCATAGTACATATGTATATACAATATACAAACGTGCAAAATCGCACATAAATAAGTACTTTGCTTTTAAATGACAATAATATTTTTAAAACCTATTTTTAAGTGATGCAATCCAATGATCTCTAATTATAATTAATTAAAAGTATTACGCTTTCGTTGAACTTCTGTTATCTTCTGCGATGAAATAGATGTAAGGTAAGAAGAGAAACTTCATCCGAATCAATGTCAAATATTAATAAACTAATATACCTATTTAAAATGCAATTGTATTAAATAATTGCAACATCGAATATTCACCCTTTATAAAAGGATTTTCAAGAAGGTTTATATTATAAATACTAATTACAATATGACAGAAACTTCTATAAAGACATATTTTATCGATATTGGGGCCACTTCTGACTGTCATTCTATTTCAATGCGACTCAGATATTTTGTCGCAATGTACTAGCCATCCTTTGTGCATACACCCTATGCCCAGCCGTTATTAATACGTCCTGCGCGGGCGACTCCAGATTTATGTTAAGCGAATTCCTTGGCGCTGATTTACGACACCAAATCCATTTGTAGGACATTATGGCCCGGCTTACACTCCATTTCCGGATTTTAAGGGTTCGTTTCACTTTACCTAAGGTGCGATTAGAACGAGAGAGCTCTTTATAACACGCGCAATATGAATGGTATCAATTTTTAAAGATTGAAGAAGTTATTTATACACTATAACGTGAACCCATAAAATATATGTAAAATTCGAAGTAAAAGGGTTTAAATCCCGCACTGTAAAATCAATTGCCTATTGGCAATACATAATGGCCGTTACAAATAATTTTGAAAAATGA
>DWME01003349.1:0-18525 GCA_018244795.1 Parelbella ahira ahira | reverse complement strand
TACTTATTTAATAAAACACTAATGAAATGATTTTCTAATGAAAATAATATGAAATATGTGCGTGTGGCTGTGTGTGTGTTTGCGTGTGTGTGTGTGTATGTGTGTGTGTATATGTGTGTGTGTTTGTGTGTGTGCGCGTGTGTGTTTGTGTGTGTGTGAATGCATGCATGCGTTCGTGTGTGGTGAGTGTGCTTATGTATTTGTTTGTTTAACGCATGTTTATGGTACATATAATGGGTCCGTTAGCATGGCTTCTATTTCATTATAGCCCAGTGTTTTAATCCAGTTAGTTACTTTGTCTTTGCAGTTTCTGGTCAGCAAATTGTAAATTTGTAGCTTTTTATTGGCTTTGTTGTACAAGTAAGAAGATTGTGCCAAGTATTGCCTGCGAGCATATTTTGTTTTGGTCTGATGTAATTTAGCAATTTTATCTTTTCTTCTTCCAGCAATTAAAATAGGGTCATATGTAAGTGTTTTATGAAGTTTTAAGATTGATGACAAGATGTAGAGTTTCCTCACCGTTAGTACATCACTTTGTTCATAAAGGTCTTTAGTTGGAAACCTGAATGGTTTAAAGTGCATCACCTTCAATAGACAGCGTTGACCTCTTTCGACAGTGAGGAATTTAGATTTAGTGGCACCACCCCATATTGGGATACAATACGTAAGTACCGACTGAGCAAGTGAAATATATATTTGTTTTAATAATTTAGGTGTAGCTACGTGCCGTAAGGTTTTGAAAATCCATATTAATTTTCTTACTCTTCCATTAATAAAATCAATTTGTGCGTGCCAGGACAGCCGGTTGTCAATTATTACTCCAAGGTATTTAGTGGACTCAACCCTCTGAATCGAATCACATACACACTTTGAGGAATATCGATTACATTGGTGAAGTTTTAGAGAGTAATTGCTGTTAGGCATTGTTCTGTTATTTATAGTAAAACATATATGATTTGTTTTATTTATATTTAGCGTGAGTAGATTATTTTGCAACCAGGCAGAGACCGCGGACAGTCCAGCTTCAGCAAGATTATACACATAGTCCCAGGAGGAGCCCGAGAAAACTATAGCGGTGTCATCGGCGTAAGAAAATACGTGCCCTCCTGTAATGTCAAGATTTGTTAATTCATTTATATATATTAAAAATAGGGTCGGGCCAATCACCGAACCCTGGGGAACCCCAAAGAGGACTTCAGAGTCTCCGCTAATGTAGTCTCCAATCTTAACTCGCTGCTTACGTCCATACAAGTAGCTTCGAAAGAGTTCTAGAGGAGTACCCCTAATTCCTATGCGCTCCAACTTGTCTATAAGAATAGGAAGAGAAACGGTATCAAAGGCTTTTTTTATATCCAGGAAAACCGTTAAACATTTTTGCCCAAGATCAAGTTTTTCCGTTACTAATGATGTAAGGGCTAGAACAGCATCTTCTGTGGAAATCCCTCGTCTAAACCCAAATTGTGAATTTGAAATAATTTCGTACTTAGTCAGGTAGTTTATAAGTCGCGTGTTAATTAATTTTTCTATTATTTTTGAGATAGACGAAAGGACAGAAATCGGCCTATAGTTGTTGATATCATTCCTCTTGCCACTCTTATAGACAGGGGTTACAAGTGACTTCTTGAGAGGATCGGGAAATAGACCTTTTTCGAAGCATACATTTGCTAAGTGACTTAGCGCGGGTGTAAGTATTGTTACTGCCTTTTTTAAAAGTAATGTGGGGATATTATCGTAGCCTGGCGCGCTTGTAGATTTTAGATTCATTATAATAGTTTTAATTTCTAGGGGGTCAGTATCTAGTAAAACAAAAGAAGAGTTATGCTTTGCATTCGATAGTACACTGTTATTTATTTGGAGGTTGGAACTATTTTTAGTATTTAATATGGTATTGGATAAGTTTTTGCCGATGTTTGCAAAGTAATTATTAACAAAATCAACTGACTTTCTGGGAGAAGATTGTATAGTTAATAGGTCATTACTAGATATCTTATGTTGTTGTATATTGGATATCATTTTTATTGACTTCCAAAGTGCTTTAGGATTTTTTGTTGTATTAGCTAATAAATTACGTTCATAATTTCGTTTAAGTTTTTTAACTAATTTATTACAAAAGTTACGATATCGGGTATACTGAATTTTTAACATAAAATTGTCTGGATCAGATTTAAGTTTTAATTGCATCCTGTTTCTGTTGTTTATACAACGTACAATTCCCGGAGTTATCCAGGGTTTGATTGAGCGTTTAGACTTTGGTATAGTTTTGATTATTTTACTATCGTTCAAAGCGTCTGTTAACGTTTTTATTAGTTGTTCGATAATATAATGTGGGTCCCTACTTAATAGCAACTCAGATATATTTTTTTCAAGAAGAAATTTGTAGGCTTGTTCGAAATCTATTATTTCATAGGTTTTAGGACATTTATAAGTAGTTTTCGTATTTGATAGACTTAAAAATATAACACAATGATCTGTTACGGTAGAATTGAAAACGGCAACGTTAGCAGTTTTCTTGGCTTTGTTGTATTTAAGCATAAAGTGATCTAAGCAACTTTTTTCTCTAGTCGGGTGTACATGGCCAGGCAGAATACCGTGTACTGCAAGCATATTTAAATAATTCGTCCTATTATTAATGTTAGTAATACTTTCATTTTGCTTCAGAATGAGGTTAATATTTAAATCGCCTGTTATTATTATATTACTGAAATTTTTAATCGTATTTAGATAGGCATTGAGGGAGTCTATAAAATCACATGCTTTTGTTTTTGAAGGAGAGCGATATATTCCTAAGATACAGTTATTTTTATAACTTATTTGTATACAAGTCGCATCACATAATTTAACTTCTGTGAAATTGCATTTAAGCCTATTTTTTACATAGATGACCACACCATCATTTTGGTTCATATTGTAGGTAGACGCTACCGAAGTATAGTTAGCTAATTGCGGAACAGGCTTATCACTCAAACGGCATTCAGTCAGAACTAACACATCAGTATCAAAGCGGAGTTCTGCTAGGTTGACGATAAGATCGTCAAAGTTTCGATAGATGCTTCTTATATTTTGTGAAATAACAGTTAAATCACTTTTATTTAGGTTAATATGTTTATTTAGATCTCGGATATCACATTTTACGGAAAAACTAATTAAACTTCTGTCTATTTCTTTCAATGTATTTATACTATTATCCATAATTATTTTTAATTTGTAGTTTTAGAATTAATTGATATAAGGGGTAATTAGTGTAACATTCAAGTACCACAAAGCAAAGTTTTAGCTCATGGCACAGTTTGCTAAATTCAGATACTAAAATAACAGCCATATAATATGTTTGTACCCATTGTATAAAGTGTATTACAGTAAAATAGGAAGCAGTATGAGTGTGTGTTTGTAGTGTATGATTGTTTGAATTTCCACATATAATATGTACATACAAATTTAAAATTAAGGTATTTAAAAATGAATGTGACGTAGTTAATTGTACTTTGCATAGTCACTTATTCTTCTGTAAGTTAATTAGTTCTGATATCTGTGCTTCACTCCTAATTAATATGATCTCTGAGTTGTCATCTTTGCGTATATAGATTTTTCCGTAAGCCGTCCAACAGTGTTTATACTGTTTCTGTTTGACGAGATCCCGTGCAAGAAAATGCAAACGTGCGCCCTTTGCAGTGAGCTGATTTGAAATAAAAATCGGGGTGTCCTCAGATGTCCTAAATCCTAAATGCTGGGCGCGTAGCTTAGTTTTATGTCGTATATTATAAGCTTTACTCATTTTTAATACTTCGTTCTTCAATAGGGTGGACGAAGTTTCCACTACAATTGGTGTATTTTTAGTGGTATCTTTTTTACCGCGCACTCTGTATATATCTTTTATAGCATTTTCGTTTAATGTACATCCAATGGTATTAGAGAGACACAACACCATATTCACTAAATCTGATTTGGACTCGTTTGGTTTGATCGGAACATTTTTAATCTCGAAATTTGATTTTCTCATGTCTTGTTGGATGTTCTCAATTTTGTCTTCTAGAATGGATATGTACAATTTGTCATCTCTAGCTCTACTCTCCAATTGTTGTACCTTTTCCTTCAACTCTTCATTCTGTGTAGTTAAAAATGAGAGAGAATTTTCAATACTTAGATTTGTATTCTTTATTTCCTTTAACGCTATTGCATTGTTATCAAAACCTTCTTTTTGTGTTGTCATTACAGCGGTTATCATTGCTTTCATCTCCTCCCTTAATTCAGATAAGTCAAATAATCCCTGATCGTTTTCCCTTTTCCTTTTATAACGCTTAGACACAAAATTTGGAGGAGTAGTGTTAGACTGCTCTGTATATACATCGGAGTCGGAAAAAGATTTGTCCATGTTACTATCCATAATTATGGTTCATAAAATATTACTCAATATATTATTTTATCCAGGTGTAAACTTTCAGTTGTTCAAAATTTAAATTAATCTGTGCTACTTGTGAATCGACGTAGGCGCAACTGCAATATCATAAGCGCTCGAGTCAATCAAGTGCATGGGAGGTGCAACCTTTTTGTAGTTGGCTAATTAGCGATGGAAGATAATGGCGCTTGCTCTTTAATCATCCAATGAGGTCAATGACACTGAGGGGGTGTGGCTTAGTTACTAATTGGATAATTAGATATGATCCAAAATGGCGCTTGATGTTTATCGCCCAATGAGGTCAATGACACGACAGAGACAATTAGATTACTTCCGTTTCAAGTGACCAGGATAGCATGCAGGTACACGATCTCACTTGGTTTCTATTGGATGGCGTGTAGTTACGCAACTTGTAAGGAAGAGAGAGAAAGGTGACTCACGCGCAGCAGCTTTGTACCAGGACGACAGGTTACTCAACAATATTGAAGATTACACTTGACGTTTGGAGCGTTAACCTCCTAGCACTTTATGTATTCTTAATTTTTGAACGTAATAAACTGATTAACAATTGTTAAATTTAAATCGCGAGTGTACGTGGACACGTCTATACAGTAGTACATCCGGGGGGGAAGAGTCCTAAAAAAGGAATTGTACCACAAACTTACATAACTCAAACATATGACAGATGCTTGTTGCGCACTGCAAATACTTTAAAGTTACATAACCGGGTTTTAGTGTTAATGGACATTAGCACTTTCGCTAAATTAGTCGTGTCCTCGAAAGCCTTGCAGGCGGACACTGAAGCACGCGACTGACGAGAGAAACTAGCCTGAGAACTCGCAGTTACTTAGACCCTTCGTTGTAAACACGTGTAGGGAGGTACTAAATAAATGAATAACATTCTTTTTGCGTGATTATTTTGTATTTTCGATTTATTCTATTGTGAAAACATCTCACACGTGCTTATGACGATAGCGGAGTGGCTGACCGCACTATACGAGTAGGTATACGGGGCGGGGTCGGACCGCGAGAGTAAGCGCCATTCTGACAAGTGCCAAGTTGATTGCTGCATGCCAGTATCAAATCTATGTCTATGTTTTATTATATTAAGCAAAACGTTTGTTAACGAAATGTAGGACAAAACCTTTTATCAGAAAAAAACAACTGCAAATAAACTTGATTTTGAAATAAAAATTATAACACATTGTTGTTTATTTTTTTCTTTAAACTTAAAACTAACAATCTGATTACTTTTGATAAGAGACAACTTATTTAATTTCCTACTCACGCAGCTGCGCTCAGAGCATGGTTGCTTCTGTCTCACTCGTTCAGTATCAATCGAACGTCGCGCGTCGCGTCAGTTGCATCACTTAATTACCAATATTAATCGTTGCTAATACACGTCTATCTATAGGTATATATTGCGGACCACTTTCCATTTAGATAAGGTAATTAACCATATTTTTTCATTGAAATGGCCAACTAGAATGTAGGCCATTGCAGCGCATAGTTAGATCCAATATCAAATCAGATTGAATTTGTAGGCGAGTTTTGGTCACCGGTATTTGCCACATACTCGTATAAAAAAGGGTTGATTTATTCGGTCGACATAAGACGTGCAATATATACGTGACAGTGTAATATAACTTTATAGGGTTTTAAATATGAAAATATAATCGAGCGGTTTACTATTTCCAAAAGATTGTTTGAATGTGTATTTCTATTTCAATATGGATTTTATAGCGTTAATATCTATTATATCAAACATCAAAAAACTTAGATTTAAATGTTTCATATCACTATTTTAATTTTGATTCGTATAGTTAAAACTTTACTTCGGAAATAGTAACAGAGTCGTGAAATAGAAAAATCACACCTGGAATTGGTCTCTGGGAAGCGCCGAAGTAACTTTATTACTGGCTACAGAGGGTAGGCATCTGAGTCAATATTGATGTGGACGAAGGCGAGGGTGGCATCGATTGTTTGCTCCCCAGACGAGGGTGCAGTCAGTCAAGGGTAGCCAGCTATACAGACGTGCATAGCTATAGTATCCATCGGGCGCCGTGCCGTACGTAGTGTACGATGTGGCCAGCAGACGTTTAGAGACCTGAACAAGTCAGTTATTTTTTACCAATTAAAGAATAGGTACTTTTAGTTTCGAGCGTATAAAACCCTTTATTTATTAATAATTAAATTTATTGTCGGGATTTCACCGAGGAATATTAACTAATAAAATAAAACACGTAGTGCCGATTCGGAGGCTACTTTAATAATTAATCCAACTACATAACAATGGCGATAGGGCCTGCTCATCCGGCGGGCACATTACGCTGAGCTGTTCCATTTGTGCTCACTGTCTTATAGTTCTACATGTATATCTAGTCTAAGGCTGATGGTTGAGGAGTATCCACAACTAGGTAGGTAGCATAAACAATTACAATTATTACTAAACTAATACATTTAGTTAAAAATTAAGAATTGTCTTTGGAAGCAAATTATCTTTGCTTTCTTACCATATTCGTGATTTTCCGTCGTTTATTTCTCTAATACTTTGTGAATGAAGTAACTTTAGAATATCAATATTATTCTCAGCTTACGTAAAATCATTATTTTCTGACGTTTAAATTTGAATTTCGATTTGAAAGTTTTGTAGTTTATACATGAAAATTTTAAAACTACGCCAATGTACTAGCAATGCAAGCACCTTCATCAGGAACATTCGAGATTGAACAACGTCCAAACAGCGGAAGTATTACTGTGTCGGTGTGTGCGTACTATCAAATGATTGCTACTGTAGTCGTACTGTACGCGAGGGCTACTGTAGTCGGTAATAGAAGCACTTCGATCTCCTCAAAATAATGAGAGTGCCAGTGAATATTAATGAAATTAATACATAATTCGCAGCCTTCGAAAATACACTTTATATGTGTTTCAATGGAAAAAAAATATGTTCTATGGTTCGTGCCTTCATTTTGTGTATAACGTGTCGATAGACAGCGACCTTCCGACCGTGAAGAGTGACTATTAGGGCCGTGAGCGAGAACTCCCGTCTTTTTGCCAAGAGCCACTTCATGCACTCGCAGCACAAGTACTGCCCGCGCTAGCACGTTTTCTGAACGTTTATTCAAAGCATCTGGGCACATATCGTTTTGTAACACGCGTACTGTTTCCGTAGAGCACCAACGACGTCACTCTGATTCATTTCATAAGCCGGCTATTAGAATGTCGGAAATATTCGATTTCATCTTAAATTAATATAGCTAACCTTGCGGCTTGCTGTCTGCGTTAGGCAAGAGCGCTTTGGTCTCTGAATGTTGAGAAACAAAGGCCGATAGCGGAGCATCGTACGTGTTCGAGCGCGTCGCTATGTCATAGGACAATAAAATTGTTAAAAGCGTATTCACGAGTCCGAACAAGAACGAACCATTTGACTGGAATTAACTGATAATTTTTTTACTTCACTTCTCGTGAAAGGAAAATTGGTTTTCATGAGAAAAAGAACAACTTTAACGACATTCATTACGCATTAAGCCCGACTTTTGTTACATACCTAGATTTATAAATGTTGCAATAAAGAACAAATAAACAACAAACAACAAAAAGTACAAAAGAACAAAGAACAAAAAGTAATCTTAAATACACGTTTCGTTGTTTTAGTCTTATCGCATAATCTGATTTCTTTTGTACGAGCTTATCACTTTCCCGCTGCCAATAATAAGTCATTAAGGTCAGGCCACGAAAAATTCACATATTACGCAAAGTAAGGCGCCATTTGAAAAAAAAAATTACTGAGTACAACACTATTTAAGCTATGTATACCGGTATCCTGTGTAAACGATTCGCTTGTAGGCTAATAATTGTGTTATTAGGAACAACGGCATATGTCGTGCCGTTGTTCCAACAACCAGCGCGTTAGTTCGAACAACGTGTTGACAAGTAAGCGTCGAAATCTGCATAATATTAATAGAGGCTTGATACTTCCGTTTAGTGGAAATTTTAAAACAAAACACGACAAGTTAGATCTTTCCCAGTTTCCATCGGTATCTAACAGTCGTGAAACCTTATCTGCAGGGTGGTATTAAAACTTTGAAAAAAGTTAGACGGTAAGTGCTGTCCGCACTCGAGTATAAATAACCTTTTGAACTCCGTTGGCTCAACATTTATGAAACATTCTTGTAAAGACGCAATCCTAAGTTGCAGGATGGATAGACAAACCGAGATAACAAGTGTTTCTAAATGATCATCAGAAATAACCCGTGAGTAACGGACCTTAGGGCAGACCTTAGCCTTATATATAATTCAAAGTTGGTAGTTTTCAACAATAACTTATCATATGCCCTACGATTTCGTAAAACAAAACAAAACCTTCAAAGCAGGAAATTCTATTCTATTGAAAGGAGGTACAAACAGCTTCTTTTCACGTTACTCTCTCCAACGTTGTAATGAAGTATACAGCTGCTTTAGTGCCAAACGATAGTATGACGCTAACTGGTAGTGCGACGCAAATGCGAGTGTAACAGATAACCACTACTAACATCTAGCCCGAGCGCAACGCGAGCAGGCTGCCCTGCAACCACGTTCTGCAATCGTCTCTTAGCTGATTGGGAGATAAGTTAAAAATGTAAAACAACGACAGAAGGTCACCGTGCGCCATTATGTTATATTTGTAGCTGGACGTTGCCGACCATGCGAAATAATAATTTATTTACATGTGTACACCGTCATGTCACAGTATTGCATCGACATTGTTATTTTGAACCGTATATAGTATTAAGTATTAATGCTAACCAACAAGATCAAGGTCAGATCAAGGTCAGATCAAGGTCAAGGTCAGATTGTAAAACTACATAATATATTCGTGGACTGAGTATAAAATCAGATACGCAATAAATATTTTTTCGTGTTGTTTTCCCTGCGGTGAGTTGCGTGGATTATATTATTTAGTCGCTAACAATGCAATGGCTCCTCAGGTCAGTTACGAGACACAGGATACTTTTAGAACTTGATAAACTCTAATTGCCTCTATCTACATAGCAGAGACCTCTAATATATCTAAATTACAGCTGCTGTTCTGTACCGACCCATATATTGCAGGTGACAATATTCTGTTTCCTGTTTTCCTAGTATTTTCATTATTTAAATTCTTTTGTGTGGCCATTGCTTTGGAATTTTGTTGTTTGACAGAACTGATTTTAAATTAAAAAGGGACCTAACTTTATTGCAATTGCATAAAACTATATTTCGAAGGATGCTCTCGGTACCATCACCACGGCTAGGTAAAAGGAGCGAAGGTCGCCCGCCTGGTCTGACAACCTGAAGAAGACAGAGGAAAGCTGCAAGATTCGGAAGGCCCAGGACTGGATGAGTGGCGCTGATTAGGGGAGGGCTATGTCCAGTAGTGGATATCAAAAGGCTGACGATGATGATGATGATGACATTTTTGTAAAAACATGCTACATTTGATTAAAATACCTACACCAGTACCTATGATGAAAAATAGTTTACTATAAAACGACTACAATCTTGGGACGGAATGAATATTTGTGCCGAAATGCAGAGTCATGGATTAATTATAGTGATCTAAGATTTCAGTATAAAACGATCTTCACCGAGCTGGTTAATGGATGATAAGTATTTTATATCAAATTAAGTATGTCAATAAATATATTGCAGTTGGGTTGACAAAAAAATTTCAGTCCAGAATATGATTAATTAACAATTTAAAAATATCACATTTCACTGGTTTGGTTAATAGACAAATTCCATACCAGTCGTACGAGTAAGTACATATGAAGCCTATAGAATATGCAAACGTTGGGTTGACTATTTAATTCCCGTCACAACAATTTGGTAGGCAGGTATAAATGGTTCAATGGATACTAGTAACATGCACTGGTCTGGTTAAGGAATTAAAAATAACAGTGCAGCAGTGTGTAATCGTTCAAGGAATGAAAAGAGAGTGTGCATGCTCTTTGTCCCTGAAAATGAAAAGGTTAGCGACAGTTTCATAAATGCTGTGCATAATTTTGGAATAACTTAATGTTAAAATAAAAAAACTTTGTATTAAAATAGAAAAATGCTCTTTAAAAAATTTTTTTTAAAATTAATTATATATGTGTATATATTTTATCTGATGTTTAAAGTATTTACATCTTTAATAAATAAAAGGTAATATATAATACTAATCTTGCAAATTTTATTTCTTTTAGCAGTAGACAAAATAGAACCAATCAAAGCAAAAATATATCATAAGATAAAATTATATACCTATACTAAGGATGTGTTTTGTACAAAAATTTCATTGTAATAAAATATGAATACAAAAGTTTTTAATTTTATAAATTATTCAGCATCCGAAACATCAAACATAAAATTGGGATCTCCAACTTCAGAAGATTCTTCTTCATCGCTTTCTGTTTCTGTTGATTCCACAATGTCTTTTATCCTTAAAGGTGTAGGATTCCCAATGAACACTAGTGGTTATAATATTCATCTAAACACCTACCATAGTTCTCAGGCTGAAGCTTCATGGATACCGGATCTGTTGCATTAAGCCACATGGAATTGGTTAGTAAATTTTTTTTGGCAATGATATCCAGCATGGTGGTATATATAGCAGTAAGCAGTGATTGCCTAGTGGTTAGGAATTTAGCCACTCACTCCGGGGGTGCTGGGTTCAAATCCCTGGCACACATCTCCTTATAAAAGTGTGTTTTAAGTTCAAATATCACTTGCTAACGATGAAGGAAAACATCGTGAGGAAATCTGCACACTTTAGAAGTTATAAAAAATAGAACCTGATGTGTGTGAAGTCTGCCAACTCACACTTGGCCAGCGTGGTAGACTATGGCTTTAATCCTCTCGATATGAGAGGAGCCCCATATTCCAACAGTGGAATGAGAAATGGGTTGATCATGGTATTGGAGTCAAAGCCTTTAATTTTTTTTTTAACTACTCGCTGTTCCTTTAGCAGAGAATTTTTTTTTTTGGATTTTTAGCAAAGCAATTTTTTAGAAAAATTCGATTTCTCCCATCATTTACTTTGGGGCCGTTCAATTATTACGTAAGCACTATACGGGGGGGAGGGGTTAATTTTTGGTTTACTTATTTTTGATGACATGGGGCGGGAGGGTCTAGGTGATGATTACGTCAATAGTAGCAGCAATGAAACATTTAAAGAATAATGCATATAACAATATTAACGTAAGCATGGGAAGGAGGTAAGCGCTTTGCTTACTTTTGCTGACAAGGGTGGGGGGGAGTTAATAATTGTAATAAATCGGTTTACGTAATACTTGAAAGGCCCCTTTGGTGCAGTTCTTATTACCTTGTTCTTATACTAGCAATAAATTCTTGAACGGTGTTCATTTTTTCGTCAATGAAAATTTTGGCTTCATCTGTTCCTGACACAAAAAGTGTTTGATATCTTTCATTCTTTGAAAATAGCTGTGTTCTCTTCTATCGCTTGGGATGGTTAGCTGGGACCTCTCTGTCGCACGTATTCACTGGCAGCAATATTTCACTTTTTAAAACTTGACAATCGGAATTCAGGACTGATTTTTTTTTGACAAGGCACCGTGTTCATCCTGCCACCAACCTCCGTGTTCATAATGAAATAATCTTTATTTTAAGTTACTTTTAATTCATTAACCAGACGAGGGTAAGTTACTAGTATCGATTGACCTGTTTATACCTACCTACCCAAGTGTTGTGACGGAAATAAAATAGTCAACCTAATGTTTGCATATTCTATAGGCTTCATACTTTCGATTGGTATGAAATTTGTCTATTAACCAAACCAGTGAAATGTTAAAAAAAGTATTTTTAAATTGTTAATTAATTTATTCTGGACTGAAATTTTTTCGTCAACCCAACTGCAATATATTTATTGACATAGTTACTTAATTTGATATAAAATACTTATCATCCATTAACCCGCTCGGTGAATGTCTTTTTATAATGTAATCTTAGACCATAAGGAATCGAATTGGTGGCAAAAATGAGAACAGGAGCCTAATTGAATGTGGCGGTTATTATTTAAAGTTTTATTGCATTCAGCATCATGATGAAACCGCGCCTGACCTCGCCAGCCTCAGTTACACCAATCAGAGGCAGACGGGACAACTCTCGTATTAAAATATTTTGTCGTCACAATTCCTAACTACAATTCACGTTACTCATCACAATATCGTTTAATTTTAATCAGAAAAATGAACAAACACAGGTGTTAGGTGCCTTATTACAGCGTTTATGGTTTTAATCTAGTCGACAGGCAACATAAGCATATCAGATGAGTTGTTGAATACATGTGTTGTATTGATAGCAATTTAACATTGATTCAAGTCTGCAACTCACCCTTTTTGAAAAGGCTGGCTTAGAAGTTTCAGTAGACCCTAGCAAATCTAAGGAGTGTTCGTAATGAGTTCCGTTGTCACTTTTGTTCTGTTTAACGTAAGCATGACAGAAAATATGAATGAATCGAATAAGACAATTTTCTATAGGAATATACATCTTGAATTAAAATTGTTTTGATAAAGAAAAACCACATGTAAAAGTTTCATCGTGCATCAACGTATCCCGTTTGGTGAATACATCGATCTTGTTTTACAATTTCTGGAACCAATTCACAATCGGTAGCAAAGTCCAATAGTAAATGTAAATCTAACGTTCTAATGCATAAACATCTAAATTGCGTTGGCTAATGTTAACACAAACACAATCACCTCATCAATTTCGTCAAACTACGTGACTATACAGTTAATAAGTAAAATAATCCATAGAAAATAATATAGAGATACTATGAGGGTTCTTATAAATATGACCTTGTGACATTCGGTCGTAATCAAATCATTTAAAAGTAAAATAGATTTGTTAAGTATTGGAATTATAATAATATTACAACAATAAAAATATTTACCATTCGGGCGATAATCTGTATATAACTTGATCCGCATTTTCTTTTCCCAATGTATCCTTTTTGAATGTTCGATTAATTGACACACTACCCTTTATCAGGCTTCCTCATCACAATACACTTCGACACTTTGGACCCAAAATGTTCCTTACATTTTGCGTCTTAAAAAATTGTCAGAAAGGATACAAGTTACTAAGAAAATATTCTTAACAACCACTTTTCACATTGTTTTTGCACGTGACAAACACAAGTAAAGAAACTGAAACATAAAACAATAACAAGATAGTTTAAACGAGTTTTTAGTTATAAAGCTGAGCGTGCGTTAACTACGTTGGTAACGTGCGATTTGACAGCTGCAAGCGCATTATCCCGAATTCCCGAATCAAACATTGTGAGTCCGATCTTGTAGAATAAGCGCCAGCCGAATGAGCGGGACGCGCAGTGAAGTCAGTCACACATGGATCTTCGGAGCTAGTCGGGAATGAACGGGACGTAAATAGAACGGGATTAATTCGAGTATAGTACGACTACTACGCTTCGTGAATTTGATCATTTGCACTACTGCCCATAAGAAATTTGAAATCACAATATATATTATGTTGATGAATGCACGTATTGTAAAATATAGCAATACTTTCCATAATCAATGACGAATGGCTAAAATTTCACGATCAGAACGCGCAACGTCATGAGGTGACGATTTCAAAAAATAAGCTTGCAATCTATCAAACCAAATGATACCAAACGTAATTGTAAGCACAACACATTTTTTTACAATATAAATTAAAATTAAAACTGACGTTGTTAATCGGATCACGACTACACCACCGCCGTGTAAAACGTCAAACGCGCAGGCGCAGTGCGCGTAACTGACATACGCATGCGCGCCAACTTCACTCTTGTGAACGTTGTCAATGGTTTCTTGCGGCAAAACTCAATTTTTGAAGCTTACTACAAGCACATAATATGTAATAACAAATACCAAATATTTTGACTGTGGCCTAATAATACCAGAGTGAAAAAGCGACATTGTCATGCTGTTGATGCTAACAAGGTATGTGTGCATGTAGTATTCAATACGTTGTAATTGTGCGATAAGTCTCTTATTTATTTCTCAGTGTTTCGTACGCTTCAGTGGATTTCATGAAACAAATCTGGATGAATAGAAATATGAGGTTTTAGAACAAGGAGCCCATGAATCCGATAATACGGAGGAGACCTAAACACGATAATATTTTGCATGAATTTCTCACGACCTAAAGAGTAACGGTGTAAGAAACTTAAGTTACTAATTGTAAGGAATAACATTAAAGTGAGTGACTTCGCATGTAAGGTTGTAAATTCATTCTGCAACGTGTAATCCAATTTTTCATGTCCTGTAATATTATCTATTAATAAATGGAGTATATATGTATGTGTGACGACTAATAACTGATCGTCTCGGACCGTTGACCCGTAGCTGCTTTACATGTTGCGCTGTTGGCCTATATTTATTACTGTGTGTCAATCATTTGATAACCACCTACAGTTTTAATTATAACTAAACAAATGGTACAGAATATAAAGTAACACTTCCTTTATAATGTAAGTCGTAATGTAATTTTTATGTGCCTACTTAAAAAAATTCAGTGAGCTAGGTTATGAGGAAGCTATTTAGGTTCCTCCTTTAAAAGTATCAAGATTAAGATTTTCCAACAATATTTACCGTTTACTATGGCATTAGCACAAGTTCTTCAATTTGTTGCTGTATAATTTTTGTTATTAATTTAAACAATCTTGTAAATGAAACATTTTTCATTCTATAACTCTATAACTTGCCCGTGTTTTGAATTTAACCGTGCATAAACAAATTTTTACATTATAAGTGTGTCTACCTTTTCTGTTGACGTGGACGACAAAACATTATTAAGTATATTTCGAAAGTAAATTCTTATCATATATTAGAAGGACAGGTGGTTGAGAATTTGTTGAAGCCTACCTTAAAATCAAACTAGGTATAATCTTGAGCTTCTATATAGGTATACCTATATATTGATATTCAGTTGGAAAACCTCTCGTACCTATCAAGGTGCCTAGAAGTTTTACGTTTTAGGTACTGTAATATCGCCACGAAATAAAAGTATTTCATTATTTGAAATACGGATTGTTTAGTGCTGGTATGGTTTTCGTACTAACCCAGCTATTAAAACGTTAACCGGAACACTGCTGCTGATCATTGCTAAGTAGGTACTCTTGCCGGCTAAATAATAAATATATGTGAACCAATGTTATTTATGAAACGCCCCTTCGTAGCAGCTTGTGAAACTACATTTCATTAGCTTAGCGAAGATGCTAAAAAACGTCAGAAGAAACTATCGTCATTTTGATTATGGTATTAAAATAAATTGCACTCCTAACGTCATCTAGCGGCGAGTGGGGTGTACTCTAGTGTTTGAATTGTTGTACCGATATTGAACGACTAAAGTAGTAACTGGACATTCCAACAGATGCCAGCTATGGCGGGACGCGTTTGCACTGGTAATATACTTAACTAGTTGTGATATGAAATCAAATACCGAGGTATTGAACTCTAGAGTAATCAGATATACTAGTGACTTCGGTAAAATGACACTCAAGCAGGTGAATAAGGTTAGGAGGTCTAACAAACTACATAACAAGTAGAGCACTGCCATGGTTACTGTAGATAACCTCATTGACCTACTAGACGTCATATAAGTACACGATACATGTAAGTATGAATATGCGCAAAGTAAACTGTAATGTTTCTATAATTATTGATGCTCATTAGTAAAGTAACTAGTACGGTTCTTTGTCGTACGTTCACTGAAGGTCATTGTCTGTCTTTTAGCGGTGTTGATATGCATGTAAAATATTCCACAGGTGAACACTGAATATAATGGATATTTTAAACTTATAAACTTTATTAGCCTAATATTATACACATTACCTTTCTCATTTTTCCGTCTTTTCTTTGTAAAGCTGGGCATCTTTTCATCAATTCGCTCCATCCTCGCATTGTAATAAGCACTTTTAGCATATTGAAGAACAGCAGCAAAAATACACCAAACTAACGCGATCATTACGTATTGAAAGTGCCAAACTTTATTCACTAATTTCGTGAGATTTTTTCCTTCTCTTTTTTATTTCGAGTTTAATCTTTTCATGTGTATATACATAATTGTGTTGCGATATCGACTTCCGGTCTATTATATAAAAACTACACGTGGGCCACATGCCCCTTGTTTTCAGTAGGTGGACACCGCACGCTGTTTAATTCGACTCCTCGAGGTACGTTCAGCCGAACAGTTGACACCGGGTTATCACAAGGAGATGCAAACACGCGATCCAGTGGGAGCGCGGCTGTAACACTGTGTGGTTGCATCTCGTAGAACGCGGGAGCCTTGACGACATATTTAAATAAGGCTAAAAATATTAACCACACGCGAGGAATCGTTATTCCATCACTGAAGTATTACTGCGCAGAAAATTCCCACTGGGACAATATTCATTCCCACTCCTATTTCACTGGCGCGCACTATATGCATGAATAGAAACAAAAGACTCGCAGTATCGAAACAAGTGACCGTTTCGAAGGACAATTGGAATATGCATGAGGTGCAGCGGCAGGGATAGGGCGCCGGATAAGTAGCGTAACGTTAATCCGTACGGTGCGGGCCGTTACGTGCTTTCGTTCCGCTTGACACCCGCGCTGTATTTATGCAACGTTTATTTTCTACACCCGTACAGAACATGCACTATCACGCTGTGAGCTGGAATTCCCAATGTTGCAAAATTTCACATTAAATCCTTTCTTGCTTTTGTAGGTAGGTAAGTACCGAATGTGGGAGCGCCCTTCGTATCACAGATGTCATAGTTACGTACATGTTGGACATGGGTAAGTTCGTACTGGATAGGCTGGTTACACTTACACTTTACACTTACGTGTTAGACTTTATACTTTAAAGTGTAATACGTATTTTATCACGGTTGTTATTTAACGCGTCGGTATTAGGATAAGATTGAGAGTATAAGTAGGAAACCGTTTAACTGACGAATATTCTACTACAGTCTCACGAAATTGAAAGCGTGTCTTCCGTTTCGTGAAAATTTGATTTTCTTCAGTGACATAAAATAATGACGCGCCTAAATTTCATCGAAAAGGCAGACAGAAGAGTGTAGTACTAATACGGTTTACCTGTTATGTTTTACAGGCGTGTGTATAGGAAAATGTAAAATTAAGTAGACTAACGGTAGTCCCGCGATTGTAATGTAAACAAACATTGCAAGCAATTATTGACATAATTAGGTATGTCTATTAGCTGATACGTCGTAAAATATTCCGTAAACAAATACAGCATCAACGTAGGCGTTTCTACGAGCATCAAATGCGGCGCTCGCTGTAAGTAATGTCGACTGGGATTGTTGCGGTATGACTAACAGTGCGATACCTCTTCCATATTTGAAGAGTCACATTAACGTTCTGCCAGTGTTTTTTTGTCTAGTTTTGAGTTCTTTTTGTGTTATCCAAATTAAGTAGATTTTAGATTCTTTGGCCTTTACAATAATTTTGTGTAAATTTTATTCAAGTACTGCCGTGTAGTGTTTGCGATTTATCTATAAATTTTATGGAAATCAACACTGCATATAGAGTTTTGGTAGAAAAGTTCCATTCCCATATCTTTGTAACGTTTTGCAAGAAATTCCCAAGAAAAACACACTTTTCCTGCATAATGCCTATACATATCATTTCACGTTATGTCTTATGTGTGCCCTGGGTTTTTCATTTTTTTCAGCATTATGAAACCTTTTGTGTTGTGTGACATGTTCTGGAGTGGACATCGATACGATATACGCAGAGTGGCTGGCAGCGGTTGGATCAGAAGAGCTGAAGTTCGAGTTCAGTGGCGTACTATTGGAGACGCCTATGTCCAGCAACGGGCGGGAATAGGCTGATAACGATGATGATACCTTTTGTTGGTCGACTGTTGGACTGAGGTCTTCCTTCAAAATAGGAGTTAAGGCGATCGCGTATCATAAAATTGGTACAGAACTCGTAACGTGAATTCACTCAAAAGTTACAGTATTTGAGAAATGCTATATTGTGCATAAATTGGCACGCTGCAAGGCTTTCTTCCATTTCAATCGGAGGAAATCTGGGCCAAGAACTTATTTATCAGTAGCTAGAGTGGACTGATCACTGGACTATTATGTTGTGTCC
>DWME01003348.1:0-18526 GCA_018244795.1 Parelbella ahira ahira | reverse complement strand
TCGATCTTCAGCTCGTCGAATCCAACCACTGCCAGCCACTTTGCGTATTTCGTCACTCCACCTAGCTGGAGGGCGTCCTACGCTACGTTTGCCAACACGCTGTCTCCACTCCAGAACACGTCTGTTCCAGCGGCTATCGGTTCTGCGACAGATGTGACCAGCTCACTGCCACTTCAGCTAGCTAATCCTTACACTTAACTAGTTCTACAGTTACTAGAACTACTTACTAGTTGATGTAATGATTTCGACCGGCTTAGATGTTGGCATAGACAGTCTTATCCATATCAAAGGCGGAAAGGGAGGGGAATAGGCAGGGCGCGGGTTCTAGCAAACGTTTTCAAAAAATTAGCAGCGAACAAAAAACTCATGAGTTAGTAAAAAGTTTACATTCAAAATACGTTTCGTTAAACGTATTTAAACGGCAAGCTAGTAGGTACATTATCCAGTTAGAGCATTTGCAGCGCGACCGCTGCGGCGTCGCGGCTGAGAGCGCGTCGCATAATGCGGCCCGCTGCATTCACTTACTCTCTTCACTTTTACACTTGTAACTCAGTTTTCGAGGGAAAGAGGAATTTTTGTACCGTACGTGCTCCACTCAGTAAAGTATGCTACATACATTTTTAGTAATATCGCCTGAAATATATAATGAATGGTACTGACAGTATGTTATATCTATTCGTTAAGCAAAGAAGAAATATGCAAAAAAAATAATGACACGAGATGACTCATATGTGCAATATTGGTTCCAAACTAAGCAGAACTTGTCCTACAATAACTATACTGTTTATTAGTATAAATCTGGAGTATTTAACAGAGAATTACAGATTCACGAGCAGAAAACCATTTTGATACTGTTTTGCCCAAAAATATTTGAACAATATTTCAGTTACTTTTTCAGTTATATCCGCTTACTTAAGGTTGCGTGGGGGCGCGTTGTATGCCGTATGTCGCGCTCACTCTCTACCTCATAGCCACGTGACATTTTTGAAAGAGGTATCTGTCTTTCATAAAAAAAACCGGTGTGATTCACGCCAAATACTTCTGACACATACGCGCTACGCTTTATAATTAATTATACCAGCAAAATTCAAGTATGGCAATGTATTATAAAAGTCTTTTCGTCACATGAAAATGTATCATTCAAATTGTAAGCTAATCTGATTTATATAAACCTGATTTTATCCATAATAACACCCACAATATTTCTCTACGTTCATATATTAATTGCTATTATGGTTTAGCCATTGAGAAAAAAATTCTTCATGTTTGAGAAGTATGTATTTTTATTTAGACAGTAAGATTGAAGGAATGATTAGAGGTTAGTTAATCTAACATCTAATCATTCGTTCAATCATTCTGTCTAAACCTCTAGGTAGTAAGTCTACTGTCAATAGGTAAATAATAATTTTTTGAATGTCGAATTACTAAGGTACATTTTACTTATCGAATGAGTATTGTACTGTATTCACAGTCACGGCAGACCGTGTGATGCACGACAAGTGCTATTCCATTCGTTCACCGAAGTGTATTCACAGATAGAGTATCGGCGTAAACAACTCGTTCAATTCGTTCATTTATTAAATTCGTTCAGGTTATTTGACTGCTGATAGTCCGTGAAAATGTAACGTTTTTTATTTTATTTGCTTAAATTGTTTTAAAGAATTTTATAGCCGTTATTAAAATACAAAGGTTATTTAAATCCTTATTTTACTAACGTTTTGTAAAGACGAAATTATTGACAATGTGTATAATTATGTACAAAAAAATTTTGCTTAATCGTTTTTATTTCTTTCATTTCATTAAGTGCGTTACAATTGTTAGATAAAATAAATTTAAATTGAAAAATTAAGTAACATTTTGTTCCATTTGCTATTCGATTCACTTAAATACTTTCATCCTCGAAGATATTGAAATACATTATTCATTGCAATTTACTTTTCCTCAGTATTTTTCCACTTCTGCAGTCGCGTCATAAAGACAGTGAAATATAATAGTAGGTAGGGAAATAATCAACATACATAGATGTTCATAGTTCCGCTGTCTACAGAGACCTTTATATTAGTTTTTGAGTTCCGTACATGATATATAAATATAAAAAAAAAATAAAAAAAAACCATATCTTTATTATAATTAGCAATTCAATGACTATAAAATGCAGTTAGTAGCCGTGGATCATGCTTGGCTACCCATGATAAAGGCTGGGTGTAGGCCCTTTCCATCGTGATATCCATGCACTTTTCTCTTTTCTTGTGTAATGTATATGAATCTGTATCACAAAGGAAATAATAGTATTTCTATTCTATTCTATTTAATAAAATAAAAATAGGTTCTATTTTTGAACGGAGTATTGTATGGTGAACGGAGTATTGTACGGTGTATTGTAAAAAATGTTGTTCTTATTCCGAATAATATTTTTTTCTGGGATGGAATTAAAGAATTAATTATATGTACATTATATGTAGTGTAAACTCAGACATTACTATATAATTAATAGTGGTTAGTACCCTAGGCTACCTAGTCACGCGTGTGATTTCAACTTATTTTGACTCCCTCGACTTCTATGACTCCTCCCATTTCACTACACTTTAATATATTAAAACTTGAAAGATATAAAAACTTCGAAAGTCAATAATTAAATAACTTCAGTTCGATCTAACTTTGTAACGTCATTTATTACAACGCGCCATACATCTTCGGTGTTTTAATTTTTTTCCGTTGATGTGATGGTATAATTATCTTAAATTCAGACTTTAAATTGGATGTGTAGGGTTCCAAAAAACGTAATTGCAGCCAGCGGAACACTAATTGCGCAAGCCCCTCTCACACTCAGCGGATTTTGTTTTTTACTTCCCTACTCTACATTTGAATAGGATTCGGCGAGATTTCATTTTTTGCTACCCCTTTGTTCCAGAGCAAATCTGGAGTAAGTTCATACGTATATACAATAACGTGTTCTGTTTCTCTTGTTTCTACCATTTGGGAAATTGAATTCTGTCGCGCACTCTATAAAGAGTTTCATATTTTCAATCTGTTCATGTTTTAACTAAAATTTAAAGTGAGGAAGCGAAGCATGCATTTTACTTGTAAGCTAAATACATAATAAATTTGCAGTGCAATTGGTTTTAATGTTCTTCTTATCACACTATATGCTATTAGGGGACACTTGGAGAAAGTTCTAGAAGTTTACCGCTGATTGTTAAATCAGCAATAATTTTAAAACGTAACATCACGCTTTTAATCCCCGAATGGGTAGGCAGAGGAGTGTAGTACACTCCCACGTTTCACCAGTTACGTTTAAGTCCCATGGAATAGGAGGTGAGCCTATTGCCATACACCGGGCACACTTCCAGACTCCGAGTCACTACTAGAAATTCTAAATTAGAAAAATCCAACAGCACCCGACCCAGGATTTGAACCCAGGACCTCTCGATCGGCAGTCGCGCTTGCAACCGCTATACCAACGAGGCAGTCAAGGCAGCAATAATTTTATTTAATCGCTTATACATACATATGTCGAATCGTTTAATACCTTAGGAACCCTTGATTAATATTAATTATGCACAAGTAACAAGAAGAATAGTGATCAACTGTTGGCTTTGTTGCACCTGGGATGATAGAAAGGTGTGTGAAATTCCGCAATTTCTGCTGCCAGCTGCACCCGGCGTTCCAACTTTACACGTCGCATGCAATTTGCAAACACGTGAGGCTCGCATGCTTTGTGTCCGTATTCGACGTTCGCTAACAAAACCATTTGAATTACTTGTTACTGGACATGTTGATCGACGTGCACAAATTGACAACGACACTTATTGTTTGCGAGGAGGTAGTATACATACATACATAAATATAATCACGCCTAATCTCTTACGGGGTCGGCAGATAGCAAGGAGGATCTCCTTGCGACGGGGTAGCATACAGACATATAGTCACGCAGGGTCTCTTACGGAATAGTTAGTAGTAGTTTAAATTTGAGTTAATTTTGAAAGTTAAATATTTATAGGAATTACTTGGGCTTCGTCAAATAACAGATAAAGTGAAACAAAACCAGTCCACCTTTAATGCGTTTTAGAGCTGCTTCAAGCACAAGAACCGGTCTCGTTGGTGTTATTTTGTACGGTAGTCCGTTGTTACCGTCAATAATCCACTTTGCAGTATATCTTTATTGCATCAATCCATCATAACTATAAAAGTATTCCTAGCTCTACCGCACTTAAGCTTTGTTGGAAGCCAACAGCCGGTTAAAACTTTCCAATAGCCCTCTCCGAGCGTAGAATAAGTAAAATCTAGAGAAGAGTAATAAGTAGGTAATTATACAGACCAAAAATTCTTTACTTTAACGAAAATATATTTAATAAATAAAAGTTACTTTGGTATACATATGTATGTTAAATAACACTTTCCTTCTAGTCTTGGAAGCTTTCGGCAGATTTCAGATTGAATACGTTCTCCGGATTTATAGTGCGTTATTTACCTTATTTTAAATGTAAAGAATAACAAGGTCGAATTTGGAGATAAGAAAATAAAAACAGCACCTTCTTAAAGATGGAGTGGAATTTAAATTGCGCAATAAACTAAGCTCTATATTTCAGTGTTAAAAATAGCCGAGCGCGCCGAGCCGTTCTTCAAACATAAAGCATATTTTGTTTCACACCAGCGTATATACATACTCGTAGTTGTTATAGAGGATTCTTGAAAATTCGTATTAAGCTACAAAATGTTAGCATATTGCAAAATGCATCGCCGTCGCGTTTAGAAGATAAAGTGCTATAAAAATTGAAAGCAATTTTCTTAAAAATTGAATACTGAGAGATGCATAATCATTTTTTAAATTTACAAGATACATACTTGTTAGTAGATATACGTTGGAAGCTACGGAGAGACGGTTTCTGACGTCATATACGACCCAATGGAAAATTTTTAATTCTATTGTTGAAAGACCGTAGCCTGGTCAGGACAGCTCGTTAAGATACATAGCAATTGGCTCAAATGTTGGCCTATCTAATTTTTTTATCGACAGAATGGTATAATATAGCATTTTACCCAAGCAGCCTCGCAAGGTTCACGGAGTTGTATGGCCAGTTAAAATAATTCTTTCTGAATTAATAACAATGAGATAATAAAAGAGGAAATTAATAATATGAGAAATATTATGGGGCTAGAATCCTTAATTTCAGTAGGTACGTGATTGTGGTATATGACTAAGAGGGCGATAGAAGTGAACTTGAAGGTACCTCTTGCAGTAATAATACGCGACCGAAGTAGAATGGTATGTGAAATTGGAGCTGCAGCAGATCATTCATACATTCGCAACAGTCTGAGTTTCAAAGCTCTTTGGGCATATTTGCTAGCTACTGCTTACCTGCCTGTTATATTTACATTATCACAAATTTTTTAAATTGTCAATTCCCCCAAAATAATCTGGTAACGGTTAAGATGAACGATTGAATATGAACTTCACTGGAGGATATTCTATTGTGAAGTCCCGAGAAACAACTGCTGTACAATAAATTGAATAAGGATTTCCGTAATGTAACAGATTGCGCCTGTTTCGAACACCATTTATCTGTCGAGGCGGTGCAATAAATACATCACTTGGCGGCCGAGTGTTGGAGGACAGTTAACAACTAACAGCCGCGCTAACGAACAAATGGGCCGACGTTCAGTTTAACTGGTCACCGCTTTGTTGGCATGTCTTATGCGCTCTGCCAATGTTGAAATACGATTTGTGTCTGATTATATATGTACCGGCTTAACTCACGTACGCTTTGGGGTGGCCCGACTAGTTTCGGAACTATACGAGATCCTTCACCACGAGCTTCTGCCGTTTGCAGCGAGGTCGCAGCGGAGACTATTAATGTCACCTCATAATGGCATAAATGTAGCTTCGCTGGGAAATTATGTCGTAATGCACTATATATCGAGGTGGGGAAGCATTAACAAGCCTAACGGCTTTGATGATATTGGCCGTTGATTGGTACGGATGAGAAAACTGAGTGCTCAACCGTGGTCATAGTGCAAAATACTCTATATATCATTTTAAAGGTGTATAAATAACCATAACAATAATCCTGCTTCTTTTCGTTTTGGAACTTCAGCTTATAAACATATCGTTTATAAGCTAATTCTAAAAAACGTAGAAGTAACATCGCGTCTGCAATATCCGAACGGCTAGGCAATTTTCCCAGAGGTTTTGCGACTATCAAACTTGTCGATGTCTTTGAGAGTGGCCTTAAAACTACAGAACGACTAGTTGACTACTGACCATAATTATGGTTATAATCTCTATTCATTATTACAGCATGTTGCAGTGAACTATAAACCTCCCGCTGCTTGAAGCAGAAACGCAATCTTTGGTCGTTTAATAAGTTAAGGTTATGTAAGATTTCAATCTGCTCTATGCAATAAATACAGCACTCGGGACCAACCAAGTGTTGCCAGACACTTCACAACTAGCCGCCGGTGGAGAGACAAATGGACGAAGTGTGCGCGTCGCCGGACAAAATGCCACTTAGCAAGGTTTTTGGGAAGCTGCCAGGTACCGTTTAGCTTCAAGAATATGATGAGCCTGTTGAAGCTTTGCAATTTTCGTGAACAATGAAGAGAATTATTTTACTTCGCGAACTTTTTCAATATAATCCAGAATAGATACATCATGATATAACCACGACTATACGACAAGTCAACGACCGAGGATAAAGAAGGGTACGTGGGGCGGCAGATAATTTTTTTTTTACGTTAAACATACTTTATAATTATGGGTATTTTTGAACAAAAACATTTATTCAAACTTACAAAATCTGGGCAAAACTTTTGTTAAGTAAACAATGTTTAATTTCCTCTTCAAAAGTCCACACAAAAGATGTACTGGCAGGCGCACCCCTGCAGTCCTAAGTCAACAGCCCGCGAAGGCTTCATAATCTTGTTTTTGTCCAACTCGGTTGGGCTCAGTTCCGGGTCATTGGTGCGGTACCCTGATTACTGAAACCTAATGTGAGAAAAACCGGAGTGGCCAGAATTTGACATAATGGGGGTATATGCAAAGTTTAATTAAAATTGTGTTTAATTAATACGGAACTGGCGGATGTTGGATGCGGAACCAGAATTGTAAATGAAGGAAATATATGTTCCTAACTGTCACTGGTAGTCCTGTTCGATGGCAGATGTCCATCCGCGGTAAATGTCATTTATGTATGTGAAATGTAATTGTCAATGTCGATAAATGTCATTTATGTATGTTTGCTTAAAAAAGCAAAAAAACTTTTTTTCAAGTGTTTTTCAATTTACAAAGATCCATTGAGCATAACATTTCAGACCTAAAGTTGCTAAAGTTTTACCCCACCAAAACCATAAATATGAATGAAAGTCAAGTTTGTAGCAAAAAGCTAGGAAGGTAAGTACTTAGATAATGGGGCTAGATAATAAAAGAAGTGAGCTCTAACTCGATACTGGATACTAAGTTCTTTCGAATATATCATAATTAAATCATAGCTCCTGTCATTCATGAGCCAACTATAATAATTATGATATTCGGACGTTAGTTTCTCAATACAAAAACACTTTATTGTACATAAGAAAAAAAAGATAATAAAGTAGAAACAGGAAGGTAAGGTGGTAACAATAGGCGGTGTTATCGCTAAAAGAGCGATCTCTTTCAGGCAACCTTACCATGGGGAGCTTCTTCAAGGAAAAGAAAAAAAAATGGGCAGCATGAATCTCATGAAAGATAAGCGGTTTTCTTTAATTGAAATTTTTTTATTATGAAACGGTTTCACTAGATACGCAAATTGTATTTTAGTCAAATAGATTTGAGTTTTGAGGGAGTTGAAATAGGTGGAAATGATTCGTGTCATGTTACATATCGTCGGTGTGTCGCCCTTTTATTTTGCAAACTTGGCTGACACACTGCCGAGTATCTAGATAATAAACTGTTAAACAATTAGAGATAATAACTATAACGCTTTTAAATCCCACCGCTGGGCACGAGTCTCTTCCACAGTTGAGGCAAACCTGTACATGCTGTTCCTTCAGTGTGTTTTGATTTTGATACAGATTTAAAGCCAATTCAGGTCCAGCTGTATTTATACTGCCTTTAACGCTTCGTTCAAGATTCGAAAGTTTTTATGCGATGATATTGTTCGATATGGATTGCTTAATGTAATAGAAAGGGGCAGAAAATCATAGGAAAACTTGCCGTTACTGGTCGAATCCAAGCGACCACTAGTAACTGTTACAGTACATTTGCAATCTACAACTGTCTCACTGCTGTTAGTTATTTCTAGGTGTACTTTATTGTCTGTCTACATTTAGGAAGAGTATGAAGCAGATTTGGGGTACTGCGTAACAAATAGACTGAAGCGTGGTTTTAAATATGAAATATTTAAGTGAACGCCCACACCGTCCTAAGTCAACGGAAGCTGCATAATTATGTTAGCGAGCGCGTTTCAACATTCCTTTTGGTACATTGGAAACGTGGGAGCCTGATCCCTAAAACTTTTATGCCAATCTCGTACTGTAAACTTAGAAATTTGGTCTCGATCAAAATAATTATAACACAAATGCTCAATAATTATCTTATCTTTGTGACCACTAAACTCGAGCTGAAAAACGAAGACGTAATAGGTACTCAGTTTTTTTGTCGTATCATAGTTATTGGGAAAAGTTAATTATTGAATTGTTATTACACAAATCTGGTAGGAGTACCTCTAAATGATACAGAATACCTACTTATAACTGTGATTAATCTCTTATGACATTTTGAACTACCTTCAAACGTCCAAGACTGAATGGTAATTAAAAAAACACCCAGGACATATGTTAATTGTATGTACTTCCATTATAATGTATAAAACTACTTCAAATTAGGTTAAAGTTTTGATAATATTTTGTTACCATATTGAAATTAGAACATAATACATACACATCACGAACACTACATTTATGTACACATGTATGTGTGTGTTAACGTATAAGTGTGCGTAAATGTGCACATATGGTTTATTCTTTCATAAGGAAAACGCTCTGCAGTCTGTATCCCATCTTAATACACATCTCGTAATTCCTTTCCGTGTATTAACTTCGATATACATCAGTTCCGTCTCAAGTCGGATGCCGGGAGCGAATACGATCCCTTATTACGAGCCCTTTGAGATACGCGCAAACATTTCATATCTACCTTCACGTCACTCCGATTCTAATTATGTCGATATCAAAATACGTAATATTTGTATAGATGTCACAATGTTTTCGTGGTAAATTGTAATGGAATTGAGACAAATCAAGATGGCATCACGCGAGTCGTTTTATGTGCTCCATAGCCTGTCCTCTGTCAAAAGACAGTCAATCAGCAATTGTTTGGTAATCTTGACGTAAAACGTAAATAATAACCCAACGCTCCCATTGCGAAATCAACTTTAGCGTGAGAAGTATCAATAGTTGTCACTGTACTAAACACAACTATATTTCTGTTTGATACCGCACTATTCATTATACCTTATGGTTATTAAACCTTATGGTTTATTATATAACGAGGTAATTAAATTAGTATCTATACTTGCAATGTTACATTTGTTATTCTTTCTCGTCAGAAACAATATAATTAAACGTAAAATTTAAAGGTTAACAGAATAATTTACGGAAGAACTCTGCCAAATTTTTTTTTCCAAAGACATTGTGTTGTTTTAAATTCATACCATGACAAAAATGATCGCCTTATATGTATTATATACCTATTAATTACGCTGTCCTAAAAAGACCGTGTTCCGTGTCAATAATTCGGAATATAGTATCATGTATAAATGCAAAAAAAATATCGTCACGTCTGTAATCGCTAAAGACATAGGCAGAGGCACTCCTCTGCCTACTACACTTAGTACACTGTCAAATTTCACAAGTTACGTTTTCCTTCTATTGTATAATAGGTAGTAAGTCTATGGCCATACATCGGAAATAAGCCTAGAGCCACTAGTAAAAATTACAATTTAGAAAAAGCCAATAATACTTGATGCAGGAATCGAACCCAAGACCTCTTTGTAGCCGTAGCCTTCAACCAATCGACCAACGAGACACTGAATATTAAGATTACAATAATTGTGGCATATTTAATACTAAGCAAGCAGCTTTCAAATGATGTACATTCTCAACTTACAATCTTAGCAGCCATTTTCGGATTATACATTTTTTACCTTGCTTTATTTTCTTTGAGTTTAAGTGCTTTCAAGAGCATCTTGACGAGAATATTATTAGAGCTACGTTTTTAATATTTAGGTATGGAAAGGATTAAGTTGAACGAAGAGACTGTTATTTTATTTTCTGAGGTCCACTATCAGTTGAGAAATATTATATACTAGTTGCGCCAGCGACTTTGTTCGCAAAAACATCGGAATAATGATTGAAGAAATTTTTTGTATTGAGTAAAATCCCATCAGGAACTGAATCGATTTTTGACGTCACTGGTGCAGGAAGGAGATGCCGTTAAATATGCAGAAAATTTTGCTCACGTAGCCCATGATTATGTAAATACAAACGAATGATGCGCAATGTCACCTTCGGACTTGAGCTTACCTGTTGAGTAAACCGTAAACTATTTCGAAAAATAAATAAGAATTCTGAGAACAAAAACATTATCATTCGCAACACTGAAATGCTGACAAAACTTTCAGCTTCTACTTCGTTTCGTTGGCTCCATTGTAAATTCCTTGCGGAATTTATTCCAAGTTATTTCAATCTAATCCATGTGACAAAACATTAGAGAGTGGACAGGGATTGTAAAAGTTGCCGATCTGTTTCATCTTGCGCAAGACCGAGGGAAGTTTGCGGAATTGATGGCCAACCTCCGCTGGTCGGAGAGGCACTTTAAGAAGAAGAAGAATATAATCTAAGTTAATAGATAAGTACAACTCGTATTTTTATTATTCCATAATACGTTCACATTTATACTAGTAGTGGCTTGGAGTCTGGATTTATGCACGGCTATAGATTCACCTTCTCTTCCATCGTGGGACGTTATCGTAACTGGCGAATCGTGGGATTGTACTATACTCCACTGCCTTGCACTTACAGGTGCGACGTTACGTTTTTTTTCTTTGCACAATGAAAATACATCTTGCCAGCATGTTTAAAAGATATATCCTCTGCATTTTTAAACTATACCTTGGATCCGAATCGTCCGATAAGTTGCGTCTACTAAATGTTTGGGATTCGACGAAAGCGTGACGCAAACATAACTTTAGAAGCTAAAGTTGAGGAAAGAAAAACTAATTAGTCAGACTGCAATCGTTAGGAAGATCAAGAAAAATAATAATAGTGGATGGAATATACCAAGTAGTGCTAATAATCTAGAAACGGTGCTGGAAACTTGCTGCTTATAACCACTCAGGGATAATCCGAAGTTGGAAACTAAACAATAGTTCTGCAATAAAAGTTCCACTTTTCCGCATTTCATCAAGTCCTCGCCTGGATCCTAGCTTCCCAGATCTCTTTAATTAATATTCTTCCATTGTTGTACAATCATATTTCTAAAGTAAATCAAGTTTTTACAACTTCGGTAAGATTAAGTTCTCGCTAAAATGTCGCTAACACGGTGTGAACTTTATTGCCTAATAACTAAAATAAGCAAAATTATTAGGAGAGATATTTTGTTCAATATTAGACCGTATTCATTTCAAAAGTTAATGAGATTTGCAGATTATAAGCGAACGAATGTTAGAGAGGACGCAGTCTTCTGGTATTCATGAACATTTAAACACGATTGTTACAAAAATAAAGATAAAGTTCCAGAAAATGTAATCGAGTGCCTACGCCATTTCTAGAAAATGTAATCGAGTACCTACGCCATTTCTGTTACGCATACCCTTTTAGTTGTAGGTTATATGTACCTATAACGATAGGAAAGATTTTTTATCAGTACATATATTGATAGCTTATATATTGATAACTATATAAATCTGCCTATTTCATTGATTTTGATAAATCTGGATGTATATTTAATCTTTACAAATGCTACGGTCATCGCAACGGTGACCGCAGCTTGCAGTGCTCGTTGCGAGGAATCCCGAAGCTCGAAGCGCGGAACTTAATTAAACCACAGCGAGCCCTCGCCGGGCCACAGCCGGCCTTTGTCTACCGTTTCATAGAAAAGAAAAATTGTTTACTCAGTAAGATGTTCAAGAAAAATATATAAATAATGTTATTAACTTAGTCACCTCACTACCTATTCTATAGTGGAACGTTTAACAGAACTGGTTAATCATGGGAACGCACTGCACTGCCCTGCTTACCACTTAGGGGAAATATACGCGTGCTGTTGTGTTATTAGTCTAGTTTAAGAAATATATAAGTTAAACTGGCACTCACGTCGATATTTCTGTGGTGAAACAATATTTGGCCTGAGGCACCTTTTATGAGTCATGTCTATTACATATCCACTTTGATCGCTTTCTATTGGTCGAACGATATCTACAGATTACTGGTACAGTAGTTACCATTATGAAGTGGCAGTGATACCATTGACCCTTTAAGTTTTCTATCTAACATGTCTATATATCTCACAATTATATTATCAGAGGTTTTCCATCTTGGGTAGTAATTATCAATAGATACAGCTCTTTCCAAAATAAATTTTCTAATTCTCTTAGACACTATCAACATATCTATTCGTCACGTAATAGCTCACACACAAAGGATTTCATTGCAATTAAAGCAGCAAGAAACCTCATTACGAGACCTCTTACACGAATTGAAAAGACGAGACACAAAACACGAGTAGGTACCCGCAGCGCTGAATTCTTAAAGCAAAACACTCCCACGGCATTTCGTTGGGCTTAGTACGTTGTCCTTTAATTACATTAGTCACACCGTGCACTCCAATGCACTCTGCGACGATGCACTTGGCTCCCCTTAGTAAACTAGGTACTCTAGTTAGGTAGGTTTTCGTATCAACGTCAATAATACAATTACATTATGAAGTTGATCCCTAGTTAAAAATAGCGTTCCAAAATTGCGAAATTGACATATACTGTATAACACTGCATTTAAATAATCTATTATAAATAATTATAATAACCCGTCTTATTTCCAGGAAAGATCCGTGTCAAACATTAAAACGATAACGGTTAGATGATGTATTTAAAGTAAGGTGCATGAAAGGAGTAAGTAAATTAATTACTAAAGTAAGTTTGATGCACCCTGGACTAACAACTACACGGATTGGCTAATCCTTTTATGACGACAACAGCCCGAAAAAAGAACTATGCTGTCAACACATAAAATAGACAGTCCAATATAATTACATAATATGTAAATAAGGACATATTATATTTTAAAATATTTGTACTTCCATTTATAACTCGTATTGAAGTACATAGCCGGTGATGAACGATTATATATCTAGTATTTTACTGCAATCTTTAATTACATATTACACATGCATTCAGACACATAAACACACACACATACACACACAGTGCTGGTATATTTTAGTAAGCAATTATACATTCAAAATACGTACATATATCCTATTTCTCCAACCTTGTTTGTTTTCACCAGTACGATAGACGGTTAAATTGTAAAATCATGAACAAATACGTGTATCGTTGGAAGTAAATTGCTCAAAGGCTGCCAGCTATTTAGTTTTCCTGTTTCAATTCTACGTTAGTTCCTTCCGCGTGTACTGGTCTACAGTTTATTTGTCTATTCCTTCCTGCTTATCAATGAGCAGACGTAACAAAGGCCGATAATGCCCAATGGCAGTCTCCAGCGGTCAACTTTTGAAGAATAGTAAATAAAATGTTTTTGTGGGTACAAAAGAGAAGAAATATTTTTATTAACGTTAGGAATAAATATTATTTGATAACAGTATACGAAAACACAAACAAATGTGAAATATGATAAAATATATACAGTGATTTACCATGTAGGTATACCAGATAATAATGAAGAAGTGATAAATCATACTGTAAGCATTAGTAAAACATTAATATCCTTACAAAGTCTTCGTATGTTCCTTTGTGGGCATTGGCTTTTACAGCGAGGTAACATTTGTTGAACCACATAGAAGGCTATGAAAGTGGCTTAGAAACATCTGCCTCACAACTACCCAACGGTAGCTCTACCAACCTACCATGGAACAACGTGGTGGAGTGTGGAACACTGCCACGATTAGACTCATGCCCAGCAGGGAAGTGAAAAAAGAGCTTCAGTCAAAACCCTTAAACGTATAAACCGCTAGAACAAACCCAATAAAGATAATGAATTTGCAGCCTCATTCAAAATTTGAGTTTTCGTTCAATTTATGTGTTAATCCCTTTCCCTAAGAATTTAATCAGGACCCTAAATAAGTAAACAGCAGTTTAAGTAATATTTCCTGTTTCCAAGAGCCCGAACCATTTAGGATCGATAGTAGTCATTCAGGTGTGTAGAGTCCCGGATTCGATTGCTGAAGGGGGCTGGTATTTTAATTATAAATTTAGTATGGTTTAAAAATTTCCATTTTACATAAGTATAGACCTGAAATCGCTTCTTTTTAGAGCGAAACATGTGCTACTGTTACAAATTATCATGTCAATATCTTGAATAAGCCCACTACTGGGCTTAGGTGTGCCCTTGAGGGATTTTTGTCCATGATTCGTGCTCCGGACATGCGGGTTGGGGATTGGAAACATCCGTTACCAATAATAAAATAGAAATATATCATAACTTATAATAGACGCAATATTATGATATATTCCATACTATTTAACTATTATTATTATTAACTAAGTGCGCGGGTTTAATTTAATAGGTACGGATCCTAGTATATATGTTATTTAAAAGATTATTGAACTCAGATCAAATTCGGGCAAAAGGCCCCACTCGTTTCCTTTCGTCTACGTTCGTCTTAATGAAAGCGTTTTCCTTTATATACCGTTATCATAATTTCTTAAAAAGTTTAATGTTATTTCCCAAGTTCGCTATTCGGGTGCGCAACGATAAAGATTATATTTGAATATTCCAAATTGGTCGTGTCTGACTTCTTTTCGACCTGTTGATCCAGTGGCGAGTGATTCGATTCGGATTGTGTGGGTTCGATTTCAGTTTGTGACAAAAGTCGATGTGATGAGCATGAATTTGTTTAGTATTTGAGTGCAAAAATGACATCTGGACGAGTATCTATATGTCGATATTAGGTATATATAGTGTTCCCTGTGTGGAGTCCCGATATTAGGTATATATAGTGACCCTGTGTGGAGTCACAATATTTTAATTCGTTTTGTCCCAATGCGTTTCAAAATGTAACTAGAGAAGAGTCCGCAAAGCTTTTCCAGTGCGTAAATTGTAAGCTTGGGATCGAGGTAATAAAACTCTAACAGTTCCATGAAAGTAGTATTATTTGCTCAGTGATGCTTACTAAACTGTAGATACTGACAAACGGACATGAATAATAAACTAACATTTACAAAGACAATTAATTAACTGCCATGTCATAAACGTAAGGTGCTCTCATTTCTTATGTTCTCTGTGGTCTGAGCGAGAGCAAGTGTACGATAAACTCTGGTAAATAAATTGGTAAAACAATTATCTCAAATTTATTGTCACAGTGCCCGTTAAACTTTGACGTTATTGACATTCTTTTTCGCAACAGAAGTCGAGAGTTGCAGATGGGGTTATTAGGACTGGATATATTGAATTTATACATATATCGAATGCCAAATTAATGTACAGTAATATTTTGATTAGCGAAAATTCAATGAAAAAAATTATAATTGGATGACCCGGTGTACCCAGGTCCAGCGGCTATCAAGAGAATCTTTGATGTATGTGTGAATGATACATTTTCGGTGTCTTCGCGATTGATAACAATAGCAAGCGACGAAACGCTTAATCTGCTCTCGGAATTGTGCAAGGCTTAATGAAAATTTACCACCAGAGTATATCAGCAGACCGCATCTGGCCGGACCAAAATTTGACAAATTGTTAGTAAGAGTCCATGAATAAATTTATCGCCCACCGTGTCTCGAGGATGATTGAACAATTTCTTTATTTTGTTCATTTTATATTCAATCCAGTCAGCCGTGATGTCATCCGAATAACAAGTAGCACGAAGGCTCCAATATGGCATACATTAAGATCTAGAGGGCGGGGGAAAAATTTTTATTAGCAAAGGAAACATCACTGATGTTTTAAAGGTGGTCGCGGATTTATATGACGTTCTGCAAATTCATAGATCGTTACCAGCAGAATTCTTGTTTTGTGTAGGTAGGTGAACAGGTATGAAGTTGACTGGTAGCTAAGTTCCGTAAATCTTATATATTTTGCGCCTGCAATCGAGTTCAAACACAATATGTATAGCTGAGAGATCTCAATTCAGAACTGGAAGAATCCTGAAGAATATTCACTGAAATTGAGCTAGTTTTATCATTCGATATTAAACGAGCGAATAAAGAACACGACCGAGAGGTCTATCCGACATTAAAAGTTCACAGACGGCAAAAAAACTGCCGGAGAAATTTCACGCAACGGAACGGTCTTGATCAAACTTAAATTGTTCCCGTAAAAGATTTTTTTGTCATTTTTAATTGCGATGCGTCTAAAACTGAGGACTTTATCGTTTCGACAGACTTTGCTAATTGCGAAAAGATACTGGTTTTACCAACAGTTTGTAAAATATCGTTAGATATACTAAGTTTCTTCCATTATAACTCTGAGTAAAAATATTTAGTATTCTGAATCAAATTGTTAGTCATTTTCGTAATAATATTTAAATTTGCGAAGTTCGTATTTGAGTTGGTAGCGGAGGGACCGGCGCAAACGAGATCTAATGTGAAACGCTAATGTTTGTGTCTTTGCCACATATTCGCATAGAATTTTAACAATTTTCGGTTTTTCCAATTCAGTGAAAGCTTATGTGATATGTTTCGTCTTTATTTTTCGGTATATATTACAATATTGCATTCTTCAATAGTCTTCTCAACCACAAAGGTATTAAAATTTAAAAAGAGTGTAGTACACTCAAACGTTTCCCCAATTACATTAACGTCCCAACATGGAATAGTTGGTGAGCCAACGCATCCGTAACAGATCTAGACTCCCAACCACTAGTAGAAATTTGTACGTGTAAATCTAAGTTAGAAAACTCCAATAGTACCCTACCCGAGATTCGAATGTGGGACCTCTCAATCAGTCGCGCTTGCAAGTACTCGACCAACGAGGCAGTGTTGGATATTGAAGATTAATACTAATAGGAAATATCGGTGCGTTACCTGAAAAATGCAGACATACCATAGTATCGTGTTAAACATATATTTGTAATACAATTATATTGGAATCGGATTACGCAAAAAACTCCGCCAAGTGAATCATAAAAACATCTGTAGGTGGGAACCATAATAACGGGTGGAAGGCGAAAGCCTCGCAAATCTCATTCTAAAAGAATGAAGATGTCGCCCGCATTAAGGCGCTCAAATTCTCCTAGGTTTTGGTGGTTCTGTAAGGAAATACATGTATAAGTATTGATTTATGTTCATAACGTTTTGACGTAATGTCTGATTGGATTGAAGTGGTCCTAACTTTGGTAAAATACAAATATATTTGATATCAGTGACGTCACATTCCTAGATAGATGTTCAAGTTAAAAATGCAGAATTTAATAAATCACATTATTCAAATAATTCATAATTTCTAAATTTAGCCAAATGGGTTCAAGGCAGGCGAACTTTAGAGCTAATTTCCTCTTGTGTATCCACTATTCGGTCATCATCATCATCATCATCATCATTAGCCTATCTCAGTCTACTGCTGGACATAGGCCTCCCCCAATGAGCGTCATCCCGTCAGGTCCTCGGTCAAGATTTACAAATTTACTGCTTGCTTATGAACCCCATTAAGATTCGTTTGGGCACTCTATCAATGAAATACAGCAAGTCTACATTTTTTTTAAATCCCTACCGAACCCTACATTATACTATCCATTCTTAAGTCTTTGCCGGTTTATGCATATTTTTCTCCTTCACCCTTCGCGGCGCCGATTCAATTATTTTTCCATTAAGCCTTTATGCTTGGGCTTCGAAATTGATTGTTGTTCAATGTAATTTTTATTATAGCTTAATACTTTTATTTAATGTAGGCTTTTACTGACGCCTATATTCCTATAAGAATTGCTAATTATCCCGTATAATATGATCTTGATAAAAAACATATTCTAAGTCGTTTCAGAGTATATGTTTAAACTATTCCTTATTCCTTGTAACTAATTCACCGGATATAAATTGGAAAGTACTACAGACATAAGAATTATCCAAATCATCAATTTCACTCATAGGTTAATGTTGAAATGAACAAGAAAAGGACGACGGAAAAATTTGTGGCCCTATTTTTGTAATAAAGTGACTGAAGGTGTTTCTTTATTTGATTGGTTGAATATGATTGCTAATTCTTAAGCAGAAAGAAATTTTCTTCAGTATCTTGTCAATAAGCAGTGGTAGCCTAGTGGTTAAGAATTCAGCCTCTCGTTCCGGAGGTCCTGGGTTCAAATCCATGGCGCGCACCTCTTTAT
>DWME01003347.1:0-18530 GCA_018244795.1 Parelbella ahira ahira | reverse complement strand
ACATTCTTATGTCATTAACATGAAACAGACTATATATAGAAACTATAAGTGTGAATTCCGATTCACACTTATAGTATCTAGGTTCCGAAATATACCGATATTTCGTAAGTGAAAAAAAACCGTATAATGAATAATCTATATAACACTATAAATGTACAATGATAATCACCCTAGTATTTTATCTGTGCGAAGTCAATTTGCATGTAATAATATATTATTTCTAATACTTCTAATAGCTATAAATATATGGTCAATAACCAATATAGATATACTTCCGTTTATAAAGAACTAACGTAACATTACGCCTGTAATCCCCGAAGGGTTAGGCAGAGGGGTATATTATACGCCCACGTTTCACCAGTTACGTTTAAGTCCCATGGAATTGGTGGTGCGCCTATTGCCATACACCGGACACTGATCCAGAACTAATTGAAGGAAGTAAACAAAACATTATTATCTGCACTACACGAAGAGTTACAACATTGAGACTGCGAGTGTTTTGTCAATTGAAAGTTTTTTTTTGTTTTGCTTTTTATTCGTATTCCTTTTTGTTCACAGCCAGTAACTTTTATCGGTTCGAGTTTGCACCGTTAAAATATTTTAGTGATAATATAGATATAAACCGAGCCCAAGTGCGTATTTCATTACTACGATAAACAATTATGCCGTGTATATACTACTTGTGAAATATATTCATTTATATTATAATAAATCGTAATATACGTTGACATACTCACGGAAGTACTTATGTAAGTGCTAAATATACAGAAAATGAGAATCGAACAGAATTTTATAGAAACCCAATACTTTGTTAAAAAACAATGTTGATTTTGAAAATTATCATAATTGTATTTGTTTTAAAAGTCCACTTGTACCTATATACCGGCGACAATATAATATATAGATGATATAAAAGTAACAGTTTTTTAGAATTTAATACCTTTTCATTTATTACAGGTGTTATGTTTACTTCGATGTATGAATGAATTTATTCAAAAGTGTAAAAAAAAAAATTTATTGAGCTATGTCCAATATATTAAAATGTAAATTTACGTCCAATGTAATAAAGTCTTAAGTAAAATACCTACACAAGTGTCTATTTGAATACAAATTATAGAGACAGTATAAAGCCAACAGAATATTATGTATTAAAGTACCTCAACTCCATATTTGATTAATTCGAACATAATGTTATAATTTTATTACTATCTCGGATGTATTTGTTCTAAAATTGTAAATATGGGTATATAGAAGACCGAAAAAATACAGATATTTCCAATTAATTATCTTTTAATTAATAAAGATACAATGTACAAAAATAATTTATGCAAAAGTGTAAATATAAAATTGTATAGATACTAAAAACGTGGGATTTTTTTTTTACTAAACTTACCTTGTGTTTCGTCAAACTGAACACACGCGATTAAAATAACAAGACGGGCACAACGAAATGAATACCTTCACAATATTTAAGAAACAATGTCCACTTTCGGATACGGAAATCGTTCGCGCTAAAAATGGCGGCAAAGCGACCGACCGCTCTGAGTCCGTACTGTGTACTGAACGCAGATCGTGCATCTGTTGTATTTGGTAGTTTTTCTGGTTTTATTAGATTGTATCGCTCACTCGATAAAATATTGGTATTAGAATGCGTATTATCGATAACGGGACGAAGGTTAGTCATTCTTTGTTCCTTTAATTATTGAATCAAATTCACACTATCCCGTCAATCACAATGCGCGTAAATCACAAGCTGTGATTTTAGTACTAATGTCAATAAGGTGGTAAGCAAATGTTTGTTGTATGGTGTGAATTTTGGTAAAATATTATTGGAATTCGAGTAGGTAATTGTATGGTAGTTTGGTCTGTACGTCATCAACAACAATTCATAATGTTTTACTGTTGGACACGGGTGATTTCTCAGATTAAAAGGCATAGACTGCTAGGGCTGGTAAATGAGGGCTGAAATACTTTACTCTGCTTAAAGAACATTATGGAAAACTCTAAGGTGCGTAGATTTTTATGCTTACGTCCACGGCAAGTGATATTTAAATTATTGTTCCAATAAAACTGTATAATTGTACATAATAAAATTGCACTATATCGCGCCGTGCCTTATTATTATCATTACGTTTTTTTTATTATTGGTTGCCATTTTATGACTCACGCTCCACCACAGTGCTGTTATATATAATGTTATAAACAGCTCATGAAAGCTAACTGTGCCAGCGATTTCGTTCGCGTTAATTTAACAAACTTTTTGGACGGAACCCTAAAACTTTTTGAAATAATAATAGCGTAACATACTCCTCATAAAACAAGCTATCTACCAGTTAAAGTATTGTCGAATCGATTCAGACGTTTCCGACACTTTCTGACTGACAGATAGGGGGATCAAAATTATATATATTCGCTTTCGATAACACTCAATAAAAAGCTATTATTTTCATAATGCAAAGTGACATTTCAATTTTATTTATCTGTATAGATTGTTATGTAGATTAACCATAGACTTTAACAGTTCTATGCCTACGATGCTGGTCGGTTACAATTGTCTACTGCCAGACGTTAGCTACTTACTCTATTCGATTAAAAATAAAACACAGAAACCGTACATTCCGATTACATTAAAAACGGGAAAGCATTGCGGTCACTCAATGCCTACTTGACAATCATTCCGTGACGTGATTATTCCAAAAAACTTGGTAACTCAGACAGCAGTAGCTTTCAAATGGGTTTTTTACACAAATGTTTCACATTTGGTCGGTTTTGATGTTGTGTTGGTTATTAAAATTTCTTTTTGTTAAATGTGTAGAAAACCGCACTTAAAAGAACGTTTCTAGAAAGCTCTTTTGCTATAGAGAGGTAAAGCTTTTAGTTGAATTTGGGAATTACAATACAATACAATTATTCTTTATTGTACACCAGAAAGATACAACAGATATAATACAACATTTTAAGGCATACAAAAGGCTATCTTATCGCTAACAAGCGATCTGTGCCAGATAACTTTTGGTTAATTAAATGCTATTACTATTTGGACTTTTTAACAGTGCTGGATATTCGATCAAATTTCAGCCTCCCAGTTTAAATTGACCGATCAATCGGCTAGTTGACTTGATTGCTGAGCTGAGAGTTGCGGACCCATTCTCACGCGGCATTATTGGTATGACGGGTCCATCTGTTGATAAACAACTTGAGTCTTATTTCCACATATTTTTGCTTTAAATTGGATTGTATTTTGATGTGCATTGGAAGTGTTAGCAAAATTGTAAATCTTATTTACAATTTTGGTTATCAAATTAATCACCCCTGTAATTGGCCTGAACACAGGATCTGCCTGTTAATTATATGTAAAAAACGACTTATAATGTATTGTGTTTGCTGTGGTTCTCGATGCCTTGGGACAGGCGGAAGACAGGAGCCAATGGAGACGGCTTATCCGATTCTCCACTGCGGCTCATCAGAGCGGGCACGACCTTCAGCAATGAAGAGCACGACGAAGAAGAGAAGAGTTTGCCGTTGGTTTGATAATAAGTAAATAAATAAATAAACGGAATGTTTGTATGATTTTAGTATTAAAATGTAGCTAGACTCTGTCAAGTTTAATATAAAAAGCATTCTATCACGTACGTCTAACTATACAATGAAAAATACAATACGTTGTGAAGAAACGGAAATATTCATAAGGCGTCTGGATGAGGCGTTTAAAATCTATCAACCTCGGCTCATATGGCACAACATGGCTTAACCATTCTCAATCTGCCGAGAGACCTAAAGCCAACGGTGGAATAATAAGAGGTATGATATTGATTTATACAAATAATTAAAAATCCCTTAATAGTCGTGATAATAACCTATCTACTTAATTGTAATTAGCATTAAACGCTCGTGTCATCGACCTCGAATGTTAGTATCATAGTTCAATGAAATTTATGGTAGATTATAAGAAATATGCCTGTTCCTGGGAGTCTAGATCATCATCATAATCGGCCCATTTCAGTTTAGCTGCTAAATATAGGCCTCCTCTAATGAGGATCATTGCACCTTGTCCTCGGCTTGTCGCATCCAACCTCTGCATGCAGCCTTACGTAGATCGTCATCCTACTGGACCGAAAGGTGTCCTACACTATGTTTGCTGAGTCGCGGTCTTCACTCCAGAAATCGTCTACTCCACCGGTTGTCGGTTCTTTGGCAGATATGTCCCGTCTATTGCCGCTTCAGCGAGCTAATCCTTTGAGCTATGTTGATGACTTTGGTTGTCCGTCGCAGGCATGTCGATTCAAGCTATAAAAAATCGATATTCGATTCAATTTAAATCGGACAAACAATAATTGATTCTCACTTAAATCGAGTACACAAAAATCGATTCTCGATGAATCGATCGTTAAGCAGTTTATGCAACTGTGTATTGTTGTTTAGTGATTTGAAATATTAATTTCGATAAACGATGTATTATAATTTTAACAATTTAACTGTTGTGATGTAAACAGGATAAAAATGAGGTACTTACTTCTCGTATTAAATAAATAGCATTTTAGTGGTTTATCGTTACAGTGCCAAACTATGAATGAGATAAATTTTCATAGATAAGTTTCAGACAGTCGAGCTCAAAAGTGTTAAAGTTCGAAAATTTTAATATCTGTCATTCAAGAAGTAGGCAGTAATGAATGTAGAAGATGTAAGTAATTCTGTTTTCTGCCCAGTCCATCAATGACGTGGAGTGACGATATAAAAGTATAATTACTATAAGAATACTTTGCGATATTCATTAGTTTCGCATTCATTCACTGTTACTTATTCTTAGAAGGAAAGATACAAAGTTATAACAATAATTATACACAGATGTGCTACGCACCTCGAATCTTAAATAACTTTAATATCAATAAAGAATGTAGGTACATATCTACATATTTTATTTCTGTAACTTCTCTCTACGTATAAGTACGCGTGACATAAGACGTATTGGCAATAACTTCGTTTTGACGAACAACAGCTTCCTACATCAATAATAATGTAAGGACACATATATAGGTTCTTATTTTCGAAATGTTTGCCGCAAAAACATTTAATGTAAATAGTATACGATATAACCGTGCATATTTGTTGTCGACTGTATGTAGTATTTGGTACGCAATTGTATCTACTAAATACTACATACGAAGTCAATGCACTTTGCTCAACCGTAGACATACTACAGTATTATCGTGTGCTGATATATTGTGATAATATGTTGTATTTTAATAATGAACGAATCTCATTTAACATATTTCGTTTTATCACATTCTCATAATAACCGGAACAATATAGATATTTGTTCGGGCGTTGCTTTTATAATCTATGCTAATTCAGTTTATATTAAAAACATTAAAACATTATGCGTAGAAAACATGTTGACACTGGTAAATAATATGGACGATAAAACATAAGGGCCGACAATATGCTATCGTGCATCAATATTAGGCATCATCATGGCAGCTATAGGTATGAAAGCTGGCTCGCTATATTGTCGGTTCCGCAAAGGAGTGTCCACTTATAAAATACATCGATGCTTTTTTCGATACAATACATCGAAGGTATGTATTTTTCGATACATCGGTTAAAAAAATGTTGAATTTTTTTCAAAATTAACTACTTTTTGAAGTAAAACTTCTTTACGCATGCTTGACTTGGGGTGCGCGTACTCCGTCCCCGCAGCCGCCACTGCGACGAGCACCTTGCCCCGAGCTGAACATCGAGTCATCCTGTGCGTGCTCGAGCCACCTTCAGGATCATTCTAACGGTCGGTCGATATTTCATTTTATTCAGGCCCCGAGTGTTTATTACTTAAGGAGAGTTTTGCTAAAAAGTTGGTTGTAGGCGCTTTAACAATGTAGTATCACTGATAGGAGTAGGCAATAAAAATGTTAGTGGCATAGAGTAAGCCAAAGCAGAATAAGAAAAAAAACGACATTTTGTCCAAACCTTTGCTGATTCAGCTGTAGTTTATATAAAAAAGGCGGTTTGAGAATATATTTTGTTAAAATTATACATATTTTAGATTTTCGCGCTTAGGTACTGATCATTGGATTTAAATAACTTTTAACTTAGTAAAAACAAATGTAATTTAAAAGATCACCGTGACCACAACTGATCAGAAACAAACATAACGAATAATTTTTTATTCTCATTCGCGCAGTGTTGTCAATGTTAATTTCTAAATTTTACGCAGCCGACAGCAGCCAACTCGCGCCACCAACAAAAAAGATTAAGATTTATATTTATAATATCTGAATTGTTCGAGATTAACAGCTGAAACAGTAAATATCATTAGCTGGTAACTATGGATTCGATGTTTTATGAAAATGCATCGATACATTGAGTAAATCAACAGCTTTTTGAAAGAACGTCTCGATTCCATTGCATCGTACTATAAACATCGAGTGTGTTCCATGCATCGATGTATATCGAATATCCCTACGTAAGCTACATAATGAGAACAATCCCTCTCGTCTGACATTGACAATGGGAACGTAAATAATATGTAACTGATTTATTTAATACATATTCATTTTAGCATGCTGCACTACTTCTCAATATAAACACACACACTGGCCACATTTACGTGCCAAATTTCATTCTCCTCCGTCCGAGCAATTTTCGTAAAACGGGTACAAAGCGTTTGCTTCAAGTATATAAGGTTTTTGCTTTACTGCTTCAAACCCCGGTCGGTAGATCTAGAAACACTGCGCGAAAGACAATTAATAAAAGTTCATTTGTTTTGTTTCTGATCTGATAAGGTCTCATCGATCTTTTAAATTACGTTTGTTTTTACTAAGTTATGCTATGAGCTATGCTCGGAGTTTCTCTACAAAATCCGAAACGGTGAAATCCGTAGACGAACCAAGGTCACCGACATAGCTGTCAAAATTAGTAAGTTGAAATGGCAATGGGCAGGCCACATCGTTCGAGTGACTGGCAACCGATGGGGAAGAAAGGACATCGAGTGGCGACCACGTGTCGGTAAAAGGAGCGTAGGTCGCCTTCCTACCAGGTGGTCTGACGAACTGAAGAAGACAGCGGGAAGCTGCTGGATTCGAAAAGCCCGGGACCGGACGGAGTGGCGCCGATTAGGGGAGGCCTATGTCCAGCAGTGGACATCAAGCGGCTAACGATGATGACGATGATGAAACTTATTTAAATTCAATGAATAGTAAGCGCGAAAATCTAAGATCTGTATATTTTGTACTTTTTATACTTTCTAAGTATTTGGACTTTCTAAAATTTTAACATACTATATTGTCACACTGCTTTTTTTTATAAACAACTGCTGAATCGGCAGAGGTTTGAATAAAATGTCATCTATGGAGTTTCTTTCACCGCTTCTTCTTCATAGCGAGGTATCTTCCGAAGCGGTGGTAGTTTCATTTTGACGTACAAAAAGTGTTCTATTGAACCAATTTTGATTAAATGACATTTGAATTAGAATTTGAATCTATTTCTTAGTTCCTTGAACATAGATTCCTTGAACATCCTATAACACACAATAGACTTGGAGGCAAGGAGAGTGCTGCCGTGAGAATAATATATAAATTAAAACTGTGGTTTGTTTGTATGGATTGTCGGTGGTAAATGACTACGGCTTTGTAATGCAAAGTTAGAAAAAGTACTCGATTTTGACAAAATATGATCACTACTGGGCCACTATTTCATATTATATTGTAATATTGGGTGTCTAGTAATTAAATAGTTTTTGTTATTATGTCAAAATTTCAAACTAATCGGTAAAGAGCTTTCAGAGATTATGAACAAAAAAATAAATATTTTCATTTAAATAGATTAAAAAAGTTTTTACACACATTATTAAAAATCGCTGTTATAGCAGGTATGTTGTGTTCTATGTCTACAAGTCGTTTATGAATTGTTCTAATATGCGCTTGCTTATACTTTATTGTCTGTACTTTGCCATTACAGTTCCGATATTTCTCGCGCATTTTTTATCTGTACAATTAACTACGACCATAGATAATATGTATGGTATGGCGACTACTCGTTTCGATTAGTTTCGATTTTCACGTTACGTACGGAAAAATTCGCGTAATTAGGCGTACTTGAATATTTTGTGGAAGTTATTGCACATTGTGATATTTTCTTCCTAGTAGACACATTTAAGGCTTATTAACAGCTTTAACGTAAGTTTTTAATATCACTGTTAGGCGTAGTATTTGTCTGGAAATTAGTTTCAGCGGGCCGAACTCCATAGTTGGGTTACAGGTTATACAGTGTTTAATTTATTATTTTTCTTGTTCTGCTAACCCTCTGTTGCTGTAAAATGGAAAGCATGGATTGCGGAACTGAAAACCCATCGGTGGCGCCGGTGATATGCATCGAAAATGGTGAGTGTTAATAATGGCATTGTTAAAAATGCCGGCGCTTGGTTTTGAGAAAACGTGTTCTTTTGTTACATGAAATGTAACTTTGCTTGATATAAATGTTGTAGGACCGAGCAAGACGGTTACGGCGGAGGAAATGACGTCGAGAGACTACTATTTCGACTCGTATGCTCATTTTGGTATCCACGAGGAAATGCTCAAAGATGAAGTCCGTACGCTCTCTTACAGGAACGCCATGTACCACAATAGGCATCTTTTTAAGGGAAAAGTTAGTAATTTTATTATTCCTTCTCGTATATTTATATAATATCGTTATAGATAATACGTTTAAAAGGTTTAGTAAACAACAAGAATAATGATGAATAATCACGCGTATGCTTAGACTCAAACATTAACTACTTAGGTGTTTTGGCGGTCATTTTGAATGTTTGTCTAGGCCTAGGAAATGAAGTTGAATGTCATCCAAAATTTTTCACTCAGTTTTCAAGTTCATACCATTTACTTAGCATTTATAAATGTGACAATTTTCTTTGTTATAAATCTATCTATATAACTATCATGTATTTATTAAAAAAAAATATGTTGTTTCAAAGTAAAATCGTTATCTACCATAACCAATATATAAATAACTGGAATACTAAGGGTTATATTTTGTCATTTCACTACAGATAGAAATACAATATAACTCAATTTAGCTAACAGTCAACACACAATTAAGATCTCTTCAACAATTATTAATAATTATTTGAATTTAAATTTAACATTCCGAATTAATTTTAGAAGTAAACACTGTGTAAACAGGTTGGTTCTAAAACAAATCCTAGGAACAATGTATCTTTAGTAAATAATATGATTTTGCATAGTTTGCTTATCATAGCTGGCCACAACATGCTATCATATATCAAGAGTTAAAATTAATAACAGTCCTAAAAGAAGTCAAATTAAAAAATTGTGACTTTGGTCATTTCTGTTATCTTTGGTTTAATTAATAAAATGGGTTTAATTGTATGGTCTCCACTACTTTTTACAATTGTGTCATTGTGTATTTGAATTTAAAAGTAATGACAAATCTTTAAAAACCCTTAATAGAAATTCATGGTTTGTTTTACCCTTAGATATTTCACTATCGGGTTTAGGTAATAGTTAAAACATATCAAGAGACATTAAAACAGGATACAGAAATTATTCTCACATTGTTCTTTTAGAATATTGCTTATATTCAAATGCTTTAAATAAAATTCTTTCTTCATCAACATCATCATCATTAGCCTACTGCTAAACATAGACCTCTCTGATGGCACACCACTGAACTCAATCTTCAGCTTCAAATTCTTTATCTGCGGTTGATAGTGAATGCATGAGCCCTTTCAAAATTTTTAACAGTCACAATAATCTAACTTCACTTAATATGCTTAGATGTTTCCAATATTTGCTGTGCCACAAACTGGATTATTTTATATGCTGTTAAATACTCAATGGATGTTTAATCATAATGAATTTATAATCCTTTTGCTTTTTACAATGATAGACAGACAGACAATGATGGATAGTAAGTATTGGTAAACCATTCCATAATCATAAGGTACTATTGTATGTTTCCGGTCTTAACTTCAGACTCTTCCAAACAAGTGTGAATAGGCTGTTCCTAGGTATGTGTGGTCCATCTTAGGACGCATCTGCACTCTCCATCAGGTGGGATTGCGGCCACACGCTAGCCAATTAGATGATAATAAAAAGTAATCTTTTTTAACATCTGTATCAAAACATAACTTTTTACCAACCCATTCATTCATTCATTCATTTCACTACTGGAACATAAGTCCTCTCTTAGAAAACAACAATTACACCACCCCATCTGTTCTACAGTGTTGGTACCTGTTATTTTTATTATGGGTAAGTTTAAACAACCAATCTATTGCACCATCAAAGTTCTGGTTAGTAGACTCCTATCCATGCATTCCAAATCGTTATAGGAAGCTAGATAAAGTAGTCTTGGTACTTCTAATAACTTCTATATCTAGCTGTGTAACTTTCTTAACAGATAGTCCTCGACATTGGCTGCGGCACTGGCATCTTGTCCATGTTCGCTGCTAAAGCTGGCGCCCGCAAAGTGTATGCCGTTGAATGCTCCAACATTGTAGACTATGCGCAGAAGATCGTAGAGGCCAACAACCTGCATGAAATCATCGAGGTTGTGAAGGGGAAGGTGAGAATTATAAAATATAAATAAAAATATTTGACTGTCTCGTTAGTCTAGTGGTTGCCAGCTCGACTGCCGATCGGGAGCTCTTGGGTTCAAATCCCTGGTCGGGTGCTATTAGATTTTTCTAATTTAGAATTTTTAGTATTGACTCTGAGTGTAGAATTGTGCTTGGTGTGCGGCGGTAAGCTCACCACCTACCTATAAATGTAACTGGTGAAACGTGTTCGAGTACTACACTCTGCATACCCCCTCGGCGATTACAGGCGTGATGTTACCTTTTTCTAATAATTATATGACGAAAATCTTATACAAGACACATCCAATAGTCTGTTGACTCACATAATTAACGTGATTGAATTTTAATGCAATATTCATGATATTTCTTTTCCTCTTTTGGTTTTCATGTTCGGTAGATGCTTGATATTGTTGTTTATTTATGATAAATATGATAAACCACATGGACTGTCTAACAAACCTACATATTGCAAGTTACATCAGAGTAGAGTGATGATGTTGAATTAAAAATGCATTATCTCATTAGGTGGAGGAAATTGAACTTCCGGTGGAGAAAGTGGACATCATTATATCAGAATGGATGGGTTACTGCCTCTTTTATGAGAGCATGCTGGACACTGTCCTGTTTGCCAGAGACAAGTGGTTGAAGCCTGAGGGAATGCTCTTTCCTGACAGGTTAGTTCTCATCTATGCTTGTGTGTTTCAAAAGCAGCATCCTAGGAGGCTGTCTAATGCTTATTGACATATTAAACTGTCTTATATTTAGAATTTCTAGTATTGACGTGGAGTCTGGAATTGTGCCCACTGTATGGCAATAGGCTCACCACCTATTCCATGGGACTTAAACATAACTGGTGAAACGTGGGAGTCTACTACACTCCTCTGCCTACCCCTTCAGGGATTACAAGCATGATGTTACGTTTTACGTTAAACTGAATTGTTAAGTTGTGGCGAAAATTGAAGAATTTGAATCTTGCTATTTTTTCATTGAGACGAAAATCGCAATATATGTATCTATTTATCTCAGTATAGCATTGTTGTGATCAGATAGATTTTTATTTGCTGTGCACTTAGCATTAGTCAGCTAACATGTTTACTGCATACATTTTGTTATAAATACGGAAATTATAAATACAACCATATTTACATATACATCATCAGCTCATCTTCATTCATTGTTGGACATACATATACCTACATTGTGTATTTTGTAATGATTCTCATAACAATGTCAGGCACATTGTTGACACATACATAAAATAAATCATAGTTTTTAAATTTTATAGATGTACGCTGTTCATATGTGGTATAGAAGACCGTCAGTACAAGGACGAGAAGATCAATTGGTGGGATGATGTCTACGGTTTCAACATGTCGTCCATCAGGAAGGTGGCCATCTCGGAGCCACTTGTCGATGTCGTTGATGCCAAACAGGTATATGGCAATACCTTTATATTTTTGTTATTCATGAGTGCAACACTGTTACTAATGAACTATTTGTTTATTAATATTGTCTGTTTACAGGTTGTGACAAATTCTTGCCTGCTGAAGGAGATTGATTTGTACACTATCAAGAAGGAAGATCTCAACTTTGAATCCAAGTTCCATCTTCAGGTAAGTCACATTTGGATATTAATTGCACATAAATTTTAAAAATTATAGCCCTTAAAAATGTTATAATTGTTTTAGGGTTGATCGGCAGAATATGCTATTAGCTTTTTGACATTGTCATTGTAATTGAAATGTAGCACTGTTTATGTTGCAATATTTACATTTTTGTATCACATAACACAGTGAATTCAAAATTAATTTGTAGTCAACAAGACGTATTTAAGTGACATAATATGTATTTATCCCTGTCCATGGGCATTTATCATGCTTGTTTCCAGCTGTCACAACTTCATTCACATTCTTCACATTCTTGGCGTAGACTGCGGGTTGGTTATAATAGTGTTTCTTTGCCAGGTGCGTCGCAACGACTTCATCCAGGCGCTGGTGACGTTCTTCAACGTGGAGTTCACCAAGTCGCACAAGCGGATCGGCTTCAGCACCGCGCCCGAGGCGCCCTACACGCACTGGAAGCAGACCGTCTTCTATTTTGACGACTACATGACGGTTAGTATGGCAACATTGTATTTATTTAACATTCTTGTTGCTTGTCCACACTTCGGTTTTGGAGGAAAACAATGCTCAACAATAACCAGACAACGAGATAACGATAGTTAATGAACATGCCCTTGAACTGTGTGACAGAATCCTTGGCTCGTGTGTTATTGATTACACAGTATATATGTAATTTTATATGTCAAGGAGTCAGCTTTTAATTTTTTATAAACCAAAGATTCAACTTTCTCCAACCAATTTGCAGGTAAAGAAGGGCGAGGAAATAACTGGCACGTTCACGATGCAGCAGAACGCTCGCAACAATCGCGACCTCGACTTCATCTTGGAGTTCGATTTCAAGGGCGAACTGTGCCACGTGGCCGAGAAAAACCACTACAGGATGCGTTGAAGAAAACCAGCGACCCGCGCTCAACCAGCCACCACCCGACACAAGCCCAAACAGATAAAAACCAAACTAACATCCGACGAAATCTCTGAATATTTACACTCAACCTATCCAACGGATGTGCCGACGTCTTATTTCGGCGTCTTAGTAATCCTACCAAATGTATTTAGACCCTGAATGATATGCCAAATATTAAAAATTCGCTTATGTTGAACTCCATTCACATATTCAAAGATCACTGTAAGGACCTACACATACAAAATTATTGTATGATGATGACTAATAAAGTCACTCCTAAAATCTAATACAAAATCACTTGCATATCTGACATGGCAGTCAATGTTCAATAGAGAATACATTTCTAAATCCCGTCAGCAAACATTTTTCACCATATCAAAATATTATATAAAATCCAGGCAAAGAGTAATTGTAAAAAATGTCAGATCGTTATCCATTTCGTTGTTGAAGACTAGGTTTTGATATATTCAGTCATCACAGCCCTTATATTTGAGTGTGAATACATTACTCACACAACACAGCCGTACATGTAATGTAATATTCAATAATAACAGTGCTTTAGTATAAAACTTGACAGCAAATGCATGTGAAACTCATAAGTTCAGATGTCCATATAAAACTGAACAGTGCCAATACCATGGAATCTGAGGTAGACTTGATTGCTCCCATCATCAAAGTTTGCTATTAACAGTGTAAGAGGTTAACTCGAGCGTTGAGTAATACGTATTTTGATTGTCTTTCCCTTTTTGAATTATTTGAGGTATGTCAGAGTTTCGAGACTCACTTGTTCATCTTTGTCTATGGTTCAGTGTTGTTATTGAATAGATTTAACGTCTGCACACAGTCGTTGAATGTATGAAAGGCTGGTTAATTGCAAACAAATTTGCTACTTATTGTATTCATAATAGGGTCGCTGTGTGTTTTTAATCATATAGTGAGATATTCCTCTTTTAAAACTTAATGTAACGTGAAACTATGAATATAGACTTTATGTTGATATCATTAAGGTTCATTTAGCGTTGATACTATATTTTTTATGACGACGTTTGTATCCCAGTAAATTGATTTATTTTATATTTTCCGAAATACCGCTAATATGGGCGTATCAGTGATTCTTGAACTGGTGTTGCACCGACTAGCAGTGGGGAAGCGTGGCGTCGGCTTCTACTAGGCTGATTCGTACGGTTAAACTGTACTATAGGTATTAGTAATTAGTTTAAGAAAGAAATTATCATTCAGATCTACTATAGGAAAGACTACTTATAAGAAAACGAAACCTTTAAAACTAAACTGTCAACGCGACTCTCCCTCATCTTTTATTGAATGTTATTGATTCCACTTCTGACTATAAATCCGAGACATCAAGAGAATTAAAAAAGAAAATATTACTTTTATTTGTAGTAGAAGTTTAATATTGTATGGATCCGCCTAAGTCGAAGTCTCGACCAGTGTAAGCGTATTGTAAACTCTACGTCGTTGTAACAAAGATCATTGTCGATTGACGGACGACGAGTACATTTAAGTTTCATATACGATCGAAGCGTTAGTATTCTAAGGAGTTGGTTTATAAAATTTCTAACTAAAACATGAGCGCAGAAAGCCACAATATAGCCGATTGTGTGATGTTATTGTGATGGAAATGATTTCTTTCTTTTATATATTCTTTCAACAATCGTGTCAGTTTTGTCAGATGGACTGTTAGCGAAGTCACTTAAGCCGTGATATAGCATAAGTTTTTTTAAAGATACTGTAATTGATTAACTTTTGCATATTTAAAGTCTTTCAGACGTTATCAATAGAAGTTACTGGTGACTGTCAGAAACTTACAATTAAGTATGACGAATGTAACAACATTAAATGACCTCTCTTTTCTAATCGCAGTTTTATCCGTTCTTACCCGGTACACTCTGTATTGGTACGGAATTTATTATCTAATGTTTTCGATAGTTTTAATTTTTATACATCTAACAATAAGTGCGTCATCAGAGTACTTTGTTTGATATATCAAAAATGATTTTTACGTCTTAAGTCACTTCTATCATGGCAGTGCTACCAAATGATGTCTTTTTGTTATACGTGTTCTCATCGGTAACGAAATAAGGTTCGTAATCCTTGAATTAATTCTTAATATAAAATTCTTTTCTACTGCGTAGTGAGTGTCTGTCTGTCTGTCGTTTGTATGTACGTTTATGAATTCCAGGTGCATAAATGCGTAAGTTTCAATGTTGGGCTTTCATTTATATTCCCCCATTCTCCCTCTAATTCCTGTCTTCGTCAAATAAATGCTTAAAAATCCCTAGAAGACTTGCTTATGAATTGTATGCATTGTTTCTGGAATACTGGGTAAGTTTTGATACTGTATATACTGGGTATTTCTAGAATGTCAGCATCCTGAAACCAGTAATTTGAAAAGTATAAATTAATTTATACCTGCCTCTGTAATGAATGTCCGGCTCGGTCGGCTTTTAAGTTATGAAAATGTGAAACAAAGCTATATGTAAAAGCTGTTTGTTGTTTACCAAACTCTATTATATTTTTGGTTTGTCTTTATACACAGCAGTGATACCTTAGTGGCTTTTCACTGGGGGTCAAAATTTTTTTTTTCAAGGCGGGTGTAGTAGGCCAGCCTGCGCTGCCGGCTTTAACCCTCTTAGCTTTGGGTCGGCATCGTTTTTGATCGAAAGCGTTGATGCGTCCACAGATTACGCATGTCTAGAAAAAGCCTGTTCACCATTGTATTGAAGACTTACTGGCAGGCAACATTTGTCAAGTGCGTCATAAAATACAATATATTCCAAATCGATGTAAATTTAATTAAAAAAACTATGTTAGCGTACAGTCTTATCCTAAGCTGAAGTAACTTATAACTTAAATGTAGCCTCTAAAACGTCTTAAGCGACAACGGGCGCGACCGCCACTACGGGCGCTGCGATGGCGTTCTTCTGCAGATCTATGCAGCAGCAGTTGGAGATCAGCTGGTACTCCTGGCAGGAGTTCGCGTAGATGAACTTGCAGTCGGACTTACGGCAGTGAAAGCTCGGTAAGACTGAAAATCGTGAAAAACAAAATGAGACATTTATGAGAGTGGCTTGTTTTGAAGAACTTAATAAATTTGTAACTGCGTACAAACCAGAGTATGTAGTGCTAGTAGACTTTTGTAGGTGCAGTCGCAGACCACTGAATGCTTTGATAGTATTTGTCCTTCACGATCCTAATACGCACATTCTCAGGTAAGTTTTTAATTGGACTTTGAATAATTGCATTTGATGAGAAATGTATACGACTTCATTTTCTCCTATAGATTATGTATGTTATCTACAGATACGAAGATATTAGGATCATAAATACATTTTGGATAGCATCAAATGAAATTGCCTGCCTCGTTGATCGAGTGATTGCAAGCGCGACTGCCGATCGGGAGGTCCTGGATTCAAATTGTATTTCTATTGGATTTTTCTAATTGAGAATTTCTAGTAGTGAATCGGAGTCTGGAATTGTGGTCGGTATATCGCAATAGGCTTACCACCCTTTCCATTGAACTTAAACGTAACAAGTGAAACGTGGACTTGTATTACACTCCGCTGCCTACCCCTTCGGATATTACAGGCGTGATGTTACGTATTAAATGAGCAAAATTTTTGTTTTCCTTTACAACCACATACTCACACGAAGGACTGTCACAACAGCAGGCGTCATGAGCTTGTTTATGGGAGCAGTAGCTGTATACCGACGAGTCGCATAGAGGGCAGCCGGGATGAGCTCCGGGAGGACCCTCCACGTAATTGCTTCCAGGATAACCACCAGGGTAGTGGCCGGAACCGCCAGGGTACAGCCCGGAACCGCCAGGGTAGTATCCAGAACCTCCAGGGTAGTTGCCGCCAGGGTAGGGATACTGACCGTATCCAGTACCGGCTCCTATCAAATATTCCCATATTTCTCTTAATCCGAAACCTGTTGGTGAATGGTTAATGATGATGAGATGATGGTGCCCATGATAAGATTTGAAGGTTAATATTCTTGGACAACAAGAGTTAATTTATATTTATGCTCTGTATTTTTAGAGGAAGCTGAGAGGGTAGTGCGTATAGACCATAAAGTGGTAATTGAATGTAACCATTTGTATTGCCATTGGTGATGGTTAATTAGATATTAAATTATGAATGACTATGGTCTTGAATGCAACTTATGGATTATAATAAATGTAAATAATTTTATGGTGAGTTTAAACCAAATGACCAAATTAGTGATTATTAGGAGACCATTTACCTTGATAATTAACCTAGATAAATAATTGTCTAAAATAAGTACATAGTACTTAACGTTAGAGAATATATTATTATTAACATCAGTTCTGTTATATAAATAGTACTTATTTGAAATTTTTAATCTCTTTTTTTGTAAATTAGTCCACTGTCTACCTTCGTCTTATTTTGTGAGCTATATTTAATGCCAATGTCGTCTAATTTTATTTGTTTTGGTATATTAAATATTTTTTGATTTCAACAATAGACCATAAAGGGCATATAAAAATATTATTATTGTTGTACTCTATATCCCCTTATCCGCTCTACGTTATCTTTGGATTTACTGTGCATTGTCTATGGTCAATTTATTTATACCCCTACATTGTTTACATTATGCAAAAAATATTAAAACAATAGGGAAACAGTTATAAAATCATCGCCGACAATTTTTTTTTTCACTTTGTAATTTAAACATGCCAGTATTAATTCACCTGGTGCCGAATTATTTAAATATTCAACAGTTTTAACCCTAAATGAAGGAAACGCTGGCTGAGTAATGAACACATATGTACCTGCCATGTTATCTTTGCAGAATCTAATTGTGATTTAATTAGATGATGCTTCGGCAACGACCTTGGTGTCATACTTGACTGCGTGTTCCTCATTACACTTGTAGTTAAAATTGTCTTAATATATGTACGTCTTACTGTTTTTAATGTTAGTAAGTACCAATTATACCTACACATGTTTTTACGCCATCCACCTATGATGTAAAATGTACGTTTTGTGAGTATCTACAAAATTATGTGCCGACATAATTCACGTGTGTAGTTTGGAATAGCCCGACTTCTGACCTATTTTTGATTCTTCTTCATGAGATGTGGCTACGGAGACTCGTTGAGATCGCCGGGAGCACAGAAGGGGTTTGGATGTATCCGAAAATATAGGGGTAGTTCTCGTAAAAACCGCACCAGTAAATAATTTTATCACATATATACCTATGTATTTATGGCGATATATTTCTTCACGTCATGTTAGGAGTTTACTTAAATTAACTTGGCTGAGTTAAGTACATATATCTCAAAGCTGTAATTATGCCATAAATCGTGGTTGTAGGTATACTGAAACAAAGGAAGGTATACTAAATCCGACATCCGTCCGAACTCAGA
>DWME01003346.1:0-18531 GCA_018244795.1 Parelbella ahira ahira | reverse complement strand
GCTCCCGATAGAATGTTTTGCAACAATCAATCAAAACACATTAACTCTATACTCGCTGCAGAGCTGCATTAAATTTTTCCAACCTTCAATTGTTTTTATTGATAAATGGTTATGTAAGTGATAACATTATGATATGTATGAATAGAAAACAAAATTAAAGACAAAACAAATACTATGATAAGATAAACGCAACGGGATTCACTCAATATATATACCATAAAGAATTTTTTTAATCTGTAAAATGCTTTACTTCTCATGAACAATAAAGTATCAATATAACAACTTAGCAGATATAACAGGATAAAGAGCTTAATCGCTTTGTTGTTGCCTCAGAACTTTCTGGAATGTTCTCAAACATTCATCAACTCAAGCCTATGCTACAACTGGTTATTAGACCGTATATAATGAACATCACACCCGTAATCCCCAAAGGGGTAGACAGACGAGCATAGTACACTCCCACATTTCACCAGTTGCGTTTAAGTCCCATGGAATAGGTGGTGAGCCTATTGCCATACACCGGGAACAGATCCAGACTCCTAGTTACTACTAGAAATTCTAAATTATAAAAATTCAATAGTACCCGCCCCGGGATTTGAACCCAGAACCTCCCGATCGGCAGTCGCGCTTGCAACCACTCGACCAACGAGGCAGTCAATTTAATTAATTTCCATTAGAAAGTCAAGGTATTAGACTATTTAAATAAAAATATGCTCCACATGCTAAAGGAAATCGATCCTCACCTATCATGACCTAATGTCTATAGAAGAATCTATCTCCTATAGAAGAAAGACATCAGGTCTAAAAAGATAGAAATATATGGCACTTGATGCACTCCATCAACTCCGGACCTGGTGCAATATAAAAATATGTAATCATTGTTTACAAAGCTACATATTGTAACTAACATTAAACAATCATTAGCCACAAGTTCTATCATAACTAGAGTTTGACACCACAACCTGTCACATTAATATTCATATATGTATTCATATGTTATACTGTAGTGAGTGCTCAGTTTTCTGTGTATCAACATTCATATATGTTGGAATATTAAAAAAGTCAAAGGTGGTATACCATGACCCAAATAATCAGAACAAGTGAATTTTAATGAATTTGAGTGCAATTATTATATTTCTAGAGCTCCCTTGGTTATGTGAAATCAACGCTTTCACTCAGTGAGAATGGGATATTATGGGTATTCTCATCCTGAGAAGAAATGGCCCCCAACAGTTGAAAGATAAAACTGTTGGTGAGGAGATCACATCCAGAACGTTTTTATCACATTTGACAACATATTACAGAAGAGTTGTTAATTTTCTCCATTTCTGATTATATAAAAGATGATTTTCCCGTTGGAATATTTATCCTTTGTTTTTGACGCCAATTGTTATTTATTACTATACCAATTATCTTCAAAATAAATTTCTGAAGATTCAAAATCAGATCTATGGTATTTGTGTGTTAGACAAACATACAAGTAGATGTAAAATATATATTTTATGAATATATTTCTATGAATAGAAAATGCAAGTTAGAAACTACTGTTAAAAAAAATTTACTCCTTTTCTTTGTGTTTAAGTAATGTAAGTATATGAAATAAGGCTTTAGATACAGCTTAGATCCATGTTACCATTGAACCATTGATAAAATTTTAAAATCCCTTGTCTTTGACGTACATAGAAAAAACCTTATCATATCAACAACAGAAATACTTATTTCTTGTATATGTACATATCGATTTTTTATCGCCTGGAAATATTTTAATTGCTCTAGAAATACTTATATATTACTAGAAATATTAAATTAAAAGTGACTTTTTGAGCTTTGTAATACGAATAACAAATACATGATTCTTGGAAGCCCTTAACAAATGAAATAGAACTATCCGAACAATGAGACAGAACCACTCATGTACGTTAAAGTGTACTTAGTAGCAAATTTTGGTCTGTTGGTTTACTTGTCATTAATGTAAAGATCTTTCAGTCTCACCTGCACAACTGAGACATCCAATCTTTTAATGTTCCCAGAAACCAAGTCCTTACAATACAAACATGTAACAAACTCCCATATATTCCTATTGGATGTTACATCTATATAAGGATATTTACCACATTTATGCATACATAGAGAAAATGACGACACATTTTATTGATGCAACTGATCAAACCTGTCTGTCTCCAGCCTCGCCTCGCAGTTGCCACACCAGCTCAGCACACTGTGCTAAGCCAGTCGCCCCTAGAGGATGCCCCTTGGCTATCAGACCTCCACTCGGGTTCACCACCACCTGACCCCCATAAGTGTTGTTGCCTGCATCTATGAACTTGCCGGCTTCACCCTCCCCACACAGCTGCAAAGTCTCATATAAAATCATCTCATTAGTGGCAAAACAGTCGTGCAGTTCAACTACATCAACTTGCTTAGGAGATATACCTGTCTTCTTGTACAACTTACTTGCCGCTGAAACAGTCATATCGTAACCCACTATTTTCATTAAGCTGTTTTCTGTGAAAACCTCAGGAGTGTCAGTGGCAATTTCCATGCCGATAATCTCAACGGCCTTATCCTGAAGTCCATATCGGATCACAGCTTCCTCTGACATCAAAACAGCAGCGCCCGCACCATCGCTTGTCGGGCAACATGCAAGTTTTGTTAGGGGACCATAAATTCTTCTGGAATTAAGCACCTCTTCCACTGTGTATTCCCTATTGCTTTGGGCGCGTGGATTTTTTAGGCCATGACGATGGTTTTTGGCCGCGATTTTGGCGACATGCACCTCCGTCGTGCCATACTTTTTCATATGCTCTAGACCGGCGTTACCGAAGTACTGCGGTGTCATCGGCCCAGAGACTATTCCAGCCAATTCGCCCATTTTCTTACGGTGTCTGTCCATTGGGTTGGTGCGGTCAGTATACACGCCATCACTCAAGGCTCCAGGCGCCATTTTTTCGAAGCCCACTGCCAGCACGACGTCAGCGATTCCACCTTCGATGAACTGCTTGCCGAGGAGCAAGGCAGTGGAGCCGGTGGAGCAGTTATTGTTGACATTATAAATAGGTATGCCGGTCATGCCCACCTGATACAGCATACGCTGTCCACACGTCGAGTCCCCGAAGACGTAGCCACACACGGCCTGCTGCACCATGTTGTACTTAACGCGCGCGTCTGCTAGAGCTGCCTCCACTGCCTCCTTGCCCATTTCAGGATAATCTCGCTCCTTACTCGGCTTGAGGAACTTCGTCATCCCCACACCTACTACGAAAACTTTCCTAGGCATTTTAAACTATTATTTGTAATTAAATTACCTTCTTATTACGTGAATTCCGGACGGCAATTGCGATATCTTTACCGCACTTGGACTTAGGTCGGAGACTGGAACTCGGCAGATATGTGGTATCTTATGATAACAGCTACAACAATAAATTGATAGCCAGAAGTTTTTTAACTGGCTAACACAAAGTTCATTCGCTTACTTGCAAAGCAATAGTCAGATGATTGTCACGTGACTGAAGACACTATCTGTCAAAATTGTACAACACGACACCTGCCGCCTTGGAGTCGTGATTATTCAGCAAATTACTCATTCGAATAAATGGAATGTAGGCAATTTCTTGTGATTATTATGTATTACAAACCTTGCTGATTTTTCACTTTTTGGCCTTTGAGAATCTTGTAAATTATAGAACAAATACTGATAGTATATTAAAGTCAGGATGCCTTACGCATATTACCGGAGCACACTTTCAGTTCCTTTGCCGACTTCCTAAATGTACATTCTCATAGATATGTTAGGTCTTCCGTTGAAGATGGTTCTTTATTTTTTGCGTAGTGACTAAACAAACAGGCGAAAAGGCTCTTATTAGATTTAAAAGTAATTTTAAATCCTTATACCTAATTTTCATTTATTTCAGCAATAGGAATCCCTGTAAAGATGTATAACATGAGTTGCGGACCTCATCAAAAATTTATAGAATGTCAGCGATGTGAAAAAACTTGTGGCAATTTAAGTCCAGTGTGCTTAGATAGTTGTACTGCAGGTTGCTTCTGTGATGAACCATATATAAAAGCGCCTAACGGGCAGTGTGTGGAATTAAACGATTGCCCTCAAGGTACGTTCAGACCTCCTGAGAAAGAATTTAGAGAATCTAATATCCAAATAAATATTGTTTAAAAAATATGGCGTTATTTATTTTCCAAATTAATTAGAATATGACATAATTACAGTATATTATATATACCATATCAATATTTATAAACACCCGGAAATCAATGAGCTTATGAGTATTTTTCTACGAATACAAAGTCAGTTTGTGCTTTCTTAACAGGAGAAGTTACTGTGGGTGTTCAAGATGTAGCGATTGAAGATTGCAGTTCTGATGAAGAGTTTCTTTCTTGTGGATGGTGTGAGCCAAGCTGTTCTGAACCAGAACCCCAATGTGCTGTTGTGACTTGCACCCGCGGCTGTCTGTGTCGTCCACCTCTAGTGCGACACTATACAGGACAGTGCGTCGAGCGCCAAGATTGCTTATCACGTATAAGTTTTTTTTTAAGTATTCATTTCAATTGAGACTAAATTTCGCTTGCTTTTTGCACAAGTTTTAGTTATATATAACTTGGTACAACTCCATTAAGATTGAAACAAATATATGTTGAAATAACTGTAATAATATCATGACATTAATTAATGAAAAAATCGTAATTGTAAAGTTTTTTTCAGTTACCTTTAGGTAAAATGTAATTAGTTTAAAAATTGCGTATTTTTCAGAACGCTGTGTCGATCCGAATGAAGAGTTCGTTTGTCGATATGGATGCGAGGCCCACTGCGACAGTCGGCTATGCCTTACTAGACCTAAGCGCTGCACCTTGGGGTGTCATTGCAAGTTTGGACTACTGCGTGACGTAACGGGACAATGTGTTACTGCAGATAAATGTACCCAGCCGCTGTCTGTGTTATCAAATTCAAGCTCTGTAATTCAGTCAGTCGAAAAATTCAAAAGTATTAACGACATGCCTACTTAATTATTATATTTTGTACAACACAAATATATTATGATTTAAATTCTTTCTGTTTTATTTTGATGATTTTAGAATAAAACGCTGATGTAAAATGCTTTTATGCCGCTCAAAGTAGTTTTAGCTTTCTGCTAAGCAGCATCTAGGGTAGGGAACATGAATATTGTTAAGCCTAGTTTTTATCCCAATATAGGCAAAAATTATATGCACAGAAAGAAATTAATGTATATGTAAAGAATATAACCCATAACATCACCGCTGTAATCAACGAAGGGGTTTGCAGAGAAGTGTTTCCCCACATTTTTCACTACTTACGTTTACATCCTATGGAATAGGTGGTAAGCCAATTGCCATACACCAAGCACAGATCCAGACTACGAGTCACTACTTGACGTAAAATCACGCCTGTAATCTCTGAAGGGGTATTCAGAGGAGTGTAGTACACTCCCACGTTTCATCAGTTACGTTTGTTTTCCATGGAATAGGTGGTGTGCCTATTGCCATACACAGGGCACAGATCCAGACTCCGAGTCACTACTAGAAATTCTAAATTAGAAAAATCCAACAGTACCCGACCCGGGATTTGAACGCAGGACCTCCCGATCGGCAGTCGCGCTTGCAACCGCTCGACCAACGAGGCAGTCAGTACATCTAAAGAATTTAATCAATATTTCATATGTAGAATATCATCAAACCAGTTTATCATGGAATGACTTAATTGATTAATTGAAAGTGAAAATTAAGTGAAAGCATATGTTACGGCGCGTCGTTTAAACTCTGTCTTAGTGGAAATTAAGCCTTAGACTTTTGAAGCAGCGAGTAGTAACCACTTGGGCCTAATGACAGCCTAGAGTCTCTATAATCCACATCATCATCATCCTACTTGCGTCCACTGCTAGACACAGGCCTCTCCTATGGCAGCCACTTTACGTATATTGTAACTCCACTTAACTGGAGGGCGACCTACGCTACGTTTGTTGCGAGTTGCCAGTTGAGATTGCAAGTCCTGCGCGGTGTCCGCTACTATGACGATATCGTCCGCGAACCTTAGGTGTGACAGATATTTGCCGTTCAAGTTTATTTTCCGTCCTTTCTAGTGTAGCGTCTTGAACATTGCCCTTCAGGACACTAGTGAACATTTAGAAAGAAATAACGTTGCTTTGACTCACTCCTAGTTGCAGGAGTATAGGTTCAGGTCGCTGATCGTGTACTTGGACGGTCATGGACGCGGTTTCACAAAGATGCCTCAGCACTTGGACATATCGCTAATCGACTTGGCACCGTTGCAAGGACTCCAGAACAGACTAGATTTCACTAAAATCAAAGGCTTTCTCGCAGTCCACAAACGCTATGCACTGTAATCCACACTCAATACAAACTAATATACATATGAACATTTAAAATAAAGCAAAAAAATAGAACACTTCGTTACTTTTCCATAATATCAGTACTTGGCAATTACGTGATTAACATATTGAAATGTGAAATCCAAAAAGAGTCCAAAGCTTTATTTTTGAACAACTGTCAACTTTGTCAGATTTGTCATTGTCACGTCATTTACCGTTGTGTGAGCGGGGAAGCTTCATATTAATATTAATGAAGTGTAATTTGTAATAATTTAACCGGCGCTCGTGATTCTAAAAATCATGAGCGAGAAGCTTAAAGAATTAAGAGAAAGGTCGCAGAAACGGAAAAAGTTACTGGCGCAAACGGTATGTATAAACATAACCTATTTCAAGGCTAAGATTGTTATGTATTTTGTTTACCTTTGTTATCGAATTCTTGTCGTAAACATTTGGGAAACTGTTCTTCGGTTTTACACTCTGCACACGCCTAGCTGGGCAGAGGACATTTTATTAAACTGAACATAATATATTTTTAAAGCTTTTACGTGTGTAAAACTTACAGAGAAGAATGTTCCTTAACGTGATCGAACTAAGGTTAGTTGTTATCACTGATTATTCTTACTATATTAAGTAGTCAATATTGATTTACTAAATTCAACTTTATGGTTCATAATACTTATTAGTTTGATAATATTCCATACTTGACTGTTATCCTACAGCTAGGGGTGCCTAGTGTGAGTGAACTGAGACATGCGCTTGGTGCGTCCATAGATGGTTTACCCAAGAAGCAAGCAGTATCTGAGTTCGGTTCTGATGGCAGTGGTAAGCCTGCATCTAAAGAGACCGACAGCTTGGTGTACACAGACTCATCAACTTTCTTGAAGGTATGAGAGCGTATTAAGTATATGTGATATTAACAGCCACTACTGTTCACTGATATCTGCTTCTGATAGACTGAAATTTCTAATGGGCTGATGTTGCTACTTAGGGAACACAGTTTGAAAATATGTTTTATCTGTGAGGTTTAAGTAAATACATAACTGCAGGAAACTTTATAAAGTAGAAAGAAATTCAAATTTTCTACTGAGGGTACAAACACATGCGATTTTTTGTTTAAATTGATTGTAGAGGGCTGTAGTCGAAATACGTGGGGTGTTCTAACCTGGTGAAGGCTGTATGTGTCTGTATCAGTAACCTACTATAATATAAAAAAAATATTAGTTTATGTCCCCCAGATACTGTCACCTTACAGGTTATGAGGCTTTTAGATACTATTAATTACCATTTGCAACTATTGTAACATAGAGTATCAATTTTGTTATTACAATTATGATTCTTCCTTTAACCAGGGTACCCAGTCTTCAAATCCACATAATGACTACTGTCAACACTTTGTGGACACTGGTCAGAGGCCACAGAATTTTATCAGGGATGTAGGTCTCGCTGACAGGTTTGAAGAGTATCCAAAGCTCCGAGAACTGATCAAGTTAAAAGATGAGCTTATCGCTTGCACAGCGACCCCTCCCATGTATCTACGGTGTGATTTGAAGGTAAGGTAATAAGTAAGTAATAATATAGTACATATTATTAGTTTAGTGTAGTACAGGAAGCCAGTTTAGCTGCTTTTGTCGGATAACACATGCTATAGAAAACTTTGGTGTCCAGGATTCTAATGTTTTCATTCTCCATCCTGATTTTTATACTATAAATATGGTTTTATGTGATAATCTTTTCTGATATGATATTTGATAATACTACTATACTATATGTAGATTGGCCGAAATTGGTCCCGTAAGGGACCTGGAGTGAAGATATGTATGTATGTACTATAGATTGGTAGAAAAATAAAATTTGCTTGCCGTTATTTATTCAGCTTTCATCTTACACTCTAAAAATGGTAATTTTTAAAGCATATTTTTTTTTTAGAATCGGTCTGCGACTCGTTTATTTTAGAATTTCATGTTCGGATACAATACTATAATAATATTGTCACCCAACCAGCTGCAAGTGTGAGAATTTGTCATATTTGCAAAGCACAAAATGCAAACAGGTTTATATGGAGCTCATACCAATGTAAAACTGCTTATGATGCGTCCTTATGTTATGAGTATACCACAACAAATACAATGTTTTATCTTTGTCGCTTGTTCACCCAGGGTTCCACACCTGTGAAGTATATAAGAACAGCTGAGAAGAAATGTTTTTGACTTGGACTAAATGGATGTATCATCCCTTTTTATTTTTAGTGACAATAACGACTTCTGGGGATATTAAAATATTTGGCTTTGTTGTAGACCTTTGAGTTGAAGCAGATGGGCAGCAAGTTCGACGTGATACTAGTGGAGCCGCCGCTGGGCGCGGGCTGGCGCTGGCGAGACGTGCTGGCTCTAGAGCTGCAGCATATCGCGCAGCCACGGTCCTTCGTGTTCCTGTGGTGTGGCAGCTCAGAAGGTAGGCACTATAGGTCTCTTAGATGTGGTATTTCATCTGTTTTATACACAACAATTTATGTATCATAAAGGAAGTCGTCCTCGGAATACATTAATTCACAATGATAATAGTAGAATCTTAGTCTGAGTTGAGATCTTAGATGCTGCACCTATTTCTTTAGCTATGTTTAGGATTGAGTTTGAAGGTTCCTTCAATTCAGGTATTGTAAGCAGACACATTAATATCAAGGTTACCAAACTTGCCTCGTTGGTCGAGCGGTTGCAAGCGCGACTGCCGCTCGGTAGATCCTGGGTTCAAATCCCGGGTCGGGTACTATTGGATTTTTCTAATTCAGAATTTCTAGTAGTCACTAGGAGTCTGGATCAGTGCCCGGTGTATGGCAATAGGCTCTCCACCTATCCCATGGGACTTAAACGTAACTGGTGAAACGTGGGGGTGTAGTACACCCCTCTGCCTACCCCTTCGGGGGTTACAGGCGTGATGTTACGTTACCAAACTTAGTTTACATCTGAAGGTGTGAACCAGAATTTCTGTCTTGTTTAAAATTGGATGTTGATTGTATATTCAATCCCTTTGTTATCTTATTGTTTTGATAATTTTCCTACTAGTATACAAAGCTAGGGTATATTGTAAATGTATGTGTACTGTATATTTATTTATTTACTCTTTATTGAACACCATAAACAGGCATAACAAAGGGTGAACTTAACACCTAATGACATTCTCCAACGGTCAACCACCATCAATAAAAAAAAATTTCATTTTACAATAATTTTATTTGTATTTCTAGGTCTAGATATGGGCAGAGAATGTCTGAAGAAGTGGGGATTTCGTCGATGCGAAGACATCTGCTGGATCAAAACGAATATTAAGAACCCTGGTCACTCCAAGAACCTGGAACACAATGCAGTTTTCCAAAGGACAAAGGAACACTGCCTTATGGGGATCAAAGGGACGGTTAGGAGATCGGTCGATGGGGATTTCATCCATGCAAATGTGGACATAGATCTGATAATATCCGAGGATCCTGAGTTTGGTAGCACCGAGAAACCAATCGAGATATTCCATATCATGGAGCACTTTTGTTTAGGCCGGCGAAGGTATGTAGATTTTCAGTATGTCTGAGTAATAAGAATAATTCACTACATGCTTTTAAGTTATTGTCTGTGTTGACCTTCAGTAGAAGTTTTTATCAGTGTTGTAAGAGTCATTTTTGATGAATATATTTCATAGTGTACACACTTATATCCTTAAATATATATACATTTGTTGACTGGAACAATATTCACAAATACTTTTCAAATGACAAAAACTAGACTGCTATTTGTCAATGATCTAGGGTTTTAACGTTTCTGTCGTATCCTTCGTTTTTTTTTCTCAATAATATTATTATTGCTACAGTAATGTTTACTTTACCATTAATTAATCCTTTCTGTACAATGTTGCAGAGTCCATCTCTTCGGCCGCGACTCCACAATCCGTCCAGGCTGGGTCACTATCGGCCACGAGCTGACCAACTCCAACTTCAACGCTGAGCTATACGCGTCATACTTCAACGAAGGCAAAGAAAGTACTGGCTGCACAGAACGAATAGAAGCTCTCCGACCGAAGAGCCCTCCTAATACAAGCAAAGGGTCGAGGCCTCGCGGCAGAGGCGGCTTCAGAGGCAGGGGTCGAGGCAGAGGCGCCTTATAGAACCATGCTTCGAGAGTGCTACGTGCTTATAAAGACTGCCAATTTGGTAGCCGTTTTGGTAGCAATAGGACCTTCGTTGATATTTGAATGCTGGTTTTAATAGTGTTATGTACAAGATTATAGGTGGTGTTTGCAGTGTACTTGACTATCGATGAAATTATATTGAACATGACTATTTTTCTAGTTGAATAAAGAAGTCTATGATGTTGAAGTTTCGTTTATGATGTTTGTAATTGCTGGCCGCGGATGTGACGATGTGTCGCAAAGTGACAAGAGATGGCGCTGTACACAATACTTTAATCACGCTATTGATATTTTTTACACGTGCTTTACACGTTTCTCTCTAAATGTGATGGTCTCTTGAGATTTATTCCGCTACAAACGTGGCGTGTTCAGATCTGGTCCCTTATTTCATTGATTGTTATGTCTCATGGTTATTAATAATGAATAGAAACTGAACGGAAAGACTGTATACATCAATTAAAATAATAATTCACACATATAGCGGTATTTGACATATTTCTACTACATAGTACCCTTTGCTGCCGACTCTCAAGGCTAAGTTAGACATTAGAAGTTAATGACACCGGATAAACTCTTATCAATTTGCAAGTTTTATATTAAAATTATAACAGTGGACAGCCAAACATATACAATGAGCAAGAGTAATTTTTGAAACGGAATATATAGAAATATGTATGTATGTATGTATATATTTGTATGTGTAGTCACGCTAGTGTTGTCTATAACGTGTTGTCTAGTATCAGAGGGTTTTTATAGATATGTTTCGTTATATCAATATTTTTGGCTCTTCGATCAGTATGTTTCCGTACTTCATATATTGAATTATTATTTATTAATATACTGAAGCAAATGACGCGACTCTAAAACTTAACGAGTCCATATTGCTATTTATTCTGCCCGGTTCATTCTTATGAAGAAGCTGAGTGAAAAAAAACATAAGTAGGTTTGGGAACAACATTAAATAAAATATTATATTACAAGATATATGACAAGATAGATATTATGCGAAAGATATACATTTTAGTGTTGGACTAATTTGCAATTATTTCCTTTATAATTAAACGAAAGTGTCAACTCAATGTGTTCATCAATGTGCCAGCCGTCCTGTAATAGGTGTTACATTTCGCTCCAAGGGAATTTAGCCTCTGAATACAGCCTTACTCGTGTGACTGCCAGTACTTCGAGTGTAATCACGTTTCCTATCTACGATTTGATTAGTACATTTCTAAAACGGAATTTTCAATGGGAATAATTGCCACTGAAATTTTTGTGTAGTAATAGATGTAATTGGCATCAGTGCGTTCGGGTCGGAGATCCCATAGTCCTATTAGTGCAAGAGAAGGTCACCCAGGGGTTTTAGTGGGGTAAAAATCCAACATGACCCGGTGTCTCTCCCAGGGTAATGGGTAACTTTTAAAGGTTATTCCCTTGGTACGAAAAACAATGGATGTATTAACAATGAAATATCTTTTTCGTGTTCAAATCAATTGTACAAATTAGAAACGCAAGCAGGCATTTTTTAAATTGGTGTGTGTCCGATCAATTCGCATCCTAAATACAAATTGGCAACCCTAAATAACTACAAATTTTTGTTTAAATTAACTTGAAGAACATTAGAATAATTAACATGACTGGTGAAACGCGGGAGTGTATTACACTCCTCTGCCTAATCCTTTGGGGATTGCAGGCGTAATATTACGTTTTTTTTAATCGATCAGTAAACGTAACAAACGTAACATCACGCCTATAATCCCCGAAGGGGTAGGCAGAGGAGTGTAATACACTGCCACCTTTCACCAGTTACGTTTAAGTCCCATGGAATAGGTGGTGAGCCTATTGCCGTACATCGATCAGTAAAGTAGGTAAAAAAATTTCATGTTGATTCAATTTTGAAAGATCATTTCAGACATCATTGTGATATAAGACATCACTATGAAAACGGTCTCGCTGAAACAAAACAAAAATAGGCGGGAAAGCATATCAAATAAGTCTTACTCCAACGTATTTTCTACGACTGCCGAAATATTTGGTGATTTCATTTTTCCTTCAACGTTTTTTGTGCGAATAGAGTATGTTCTGTGAGAGTACAATAGTAACAAATCGAAGAAATAAGGAAAGAATAGTGTAGTAAGTTATGTATTATAAGTAGGATTGGCAACGCTATGTTCGAAATCTGTTTGAAAAATAACTATTTATATACGTTGACACATATTTTGCTTACTTTTAAAGATACTTGTTAGTTATCAAACATTTATTTTAAGTAGTATATGATATCCAATATGATATCAATTGATACGCTTTCAATGGAGTTGTTTATACGGCAGGGTTTTAACTTTGATCAACGCAAAACTTTCGGCCATTTTGTATGAACTGTTGTCGCGCTGTCGCGTAATTTGCGCGGGAATTTCCATCTTGTTTTATTCGAACTGTCAAATGTATTTTTTTTACGAAATTTAATTTGCCGTGTCTCTACATGTTTGTTTAATTTTATTTTAATACAACATTTATTTCAAATATTGCTATTGTTAATATTGTTGTGTGAATTTAAATGTGTTGATGCTGTTTTGTACCATGTAATATAATGTGGTCGAGCCTTGATGTGAAGAAATATACATGTGTAGGATTTCATGTACCAACGTGTATTACGTATCTGTACCTAATAGTAGGTAATTTTAAATAAATAAATAAATCAATAATTTTCTTTTCATCTGAATCATTCTGTTTCTAGGAATTTATGTAATAGAAATATTATTTTTCTCTACAATAAATAGGTATATGTAAGTATGTATATACTTATAGTTAGACGAATTTGAGAATTTTTTAAATTGTGTCTAACTACTCAAAGTGACTAATTTGAAGATGGAATATTTTGTGTATCATTATTTGAAACAATAAATTTTTTTAAGCATTTCGGGGCGTCGTTTCCTTTTAGTCGAACTCCTACTTGACAAATATAGTTTAAATAAAACGCTAAGTTATATACATCAATATTTTTTTATTTTACACAGGTTGTCTTTAAATCAACTCGACTATTCTGAAGTTCATCAAAATATAAAAAAGACAAAACAAAATCATTTCACATATGAGATCTTTTACTTACTAAGATAAGAAAAAATTTACATATATTATTTTAATTATTGTGGAACTAACCATTTCTTACGACTGATTAAAAAAAAAAAGAAAGTTAATATATTATATCTGCGGAGAGGGCTTTTTTAGTTTAACATAACATACATATTAAATGTAGATAATAAATTAATTATTTTTTTTAACAATTTACGCAATTATGCTAAAACGTCGGAGATGAAAATAAAAAATACGCCACAGTGCATATAAAATACAGCGTGCTAATCGTTTCAGAGTTGTACACTGTTATGAAGGAGCATTTCTTTTGGATGATCCGTACTCGAATGCGAGGCCGGCGGAGGGCCGTTGCAACCTAATGAAGCCCTCTTCGCACCGCAAACTGTCAGCAATTGACACGCATCCACTGTCCCTATCGTTACACCGCACTTTGTCAAGTCTTACATTAGATAATTCATTTGTTATCATACAACAAGGCATATACATTCATTGGGAGTCGCGATCGCAGGCCGGCGTGCTCGCACCGCGCTAACGCGGACGCTGCAGCGTACGGCCCAGCGTGGATTGTAACCTAAGCGACTGGATAGCCGAGACGTCTGACCGGATGGAGCCGGATTGTACAATATATCGTTAGTCAAATGAACGCACGAGCGCCTGCGACCGCAACGTATTGCGACATCCTTTTAAGTATAATCGTCATAAGATCACATTTTTTTATAAGGCAAACAACAATCTTTAAAGCTAAACCTTTGATGGAAAGGGGTGGAGCGGGGAGGGGATGGGGGTGGAGCGGAGGGAAAGAGTGGTGTTTGTCCGATCGAGAAACGGAAAACAAACAGATCCTTGCGAACTAGCAGTACTTCTCCAGAATGCGCGGGAAGTTTTGAAATAGAGACCGCGGCCATGAATGTTTCTCTTCGAATTATTGGTGGGGTGGTGATATCGCTTGAAACTGTATTAATTAAATTAAACGTAATACCTAAATTTGTACTTGATGATATATAGACGCGTTTATTGTGAGCGGGCCCCGAGTAGGTCGCCGTTCGCACCAAATACACGACGACCGGCCGCGCGCGACGCGGAATTTCATTAATATTTACACAATCGAATAAAGCCTGGCATATAACATGCGAACATTTATCGACGAAAAAAAAAATTTTTAATACGATACCGAAAAATCAAAACCTAATCGAAGAGACAATATTTAATAAAAAATACAAACTAATTAATGAGAAACATGTTACGATTTAATGACACCTAAAACAGATAAAATAGAACTTATTCAAAATTTTCAAAAATGGAAGCATTCGTGTGACTGGAACAGCCATAGACCAAACAAAACTCTTAAACAACGAAATCCTACAATCCTTTCTGAACGATTAGCAAGTATTTGACAGTATTAAAGGATCCAACTCGTTAATAGCACGATACGAAAAAAGATCGACATTCATGACTTAGCTATACAGACCGTTCTTATACAGGCACCATTTTTGGACATTCTGCACCGATCCATTTACCCTAACATTAACAACATTCCTTACCTCCCTCGAATGCTATTGAGGAAGGTCTGTTTGCACTATCGACAATACTCCAATCAGGATGTATAAATTGAGAAGTTAGAGCACGTCACGTGACAAATTTTAAAAGCGCTCAAAAGATAACCTATATTGCCATAAGAGAACGTATCTCGTTATAATAATTACGTCGATCGTTTCGCATGCATAAATAATGTTATTATTAATCAGTGCACGGGTTTTCAGTCATCTTGAACAATAATTCGTTCAACGTGACGAATATGGAGCGCCGAGGCGATGATTCCGATGGAGAAAAGGCTTTACGTCGCCAATCAAACTGAATGCCGAGAATTATATCGGATATTCAAAAAGGATAGTGATGATTACAGCGCATCGCTCACTGTTAAAAGACGTTACATTACTACTTTATATATTCAATAAATTTAAAAATGTGTTAAACTTCGTTAAACAAGTCAAGTGCACGAAACAAAAATCAAATGTTTATAGCAGAATGAATAAAATTGAAGTAATGCAACATTCAAAAAAATTGGTACATTTCCGGTTGGAACGCCTTTTATCAGTGGTAAAAAACAGCAGGGCCCCGTAATTAAAATTATTAATATTACTTTTTCTTGTGAATAAAAAAAAATTTTGCTCGCACGCGGAGCAATTCACGCGTCGATTCTATGACGTTGTTAACCTAGCCTACGCTAATCTAAAACTTACATTACTACACCCGCCTTATTGCCCTTCCAATACATTCCATTTAACCGGGATTTCATTCATCTTACCTCTAAAACTCTCAGCATAACATTTACAACACGAAGTTTCATAAGCGTCATGGCGGACGTCCGCGACTTCAGTAGAATACGCGATTGAAACTCGTGTAGTTTCGGCATAGTTCGGGTAATTTCGGGGAATTCATAAATTCATATTAAAATATATCGTCCGAAATTGATTGATAAATTTATAAAAAAACAGACGGATCAAGACGCCGACTCGTTAGGCATTGCTAAACTATCGTGTAATAATTTTATTCGACTACCTCCCAATGCGCATGTAAATTAAACAGCATAGCAAAACCCATTTAAATATAGTTGCTTCTATAACTTTTGTATAAAATTACTGCATCCAATGACATCACTATCGAATGCAAACACATCCTTACATAGCATGTTCTCGTGCGTAGTGGAGAAAGTTCCAGAAGCTCGATTTATTTTATAGGGTGTATTTTTTCATACATGCCTCCTCAATGGGTTATCGTTAGAAATAGAACGAAAATATAAAAATATTAATGCCCAAAATCCATCAATATGCTTTATTCCTACACTGTTACTGATCCGTGCATAAGTTTCTCTGATAATAATGTATGCATTCCATTCTTAGAACAGCAAGTCAAAAGATATTTTTAATTCTGTGGACTACTATTGTCCATGCTATATGCGATGTAGACATCGGACAGTTGATATTTTGTAGCCCTCATAAAAACACATCAGTAATTATCATCGGATTCAGTTTAGTTCTCAGCGATCTAACTTTCTACGCAAGCCCAATGGCAAGCTTATCGAAAATATATATACAAAATCTGTAACCTGGTTAAAGGTACCTATACCGTTGTCGACCCTTTTATCGTTCCACTGTTGGAGACGAGTCTGTTCTCTGAATGAGAATGATACGTATAGAGACATTACATTAACGAAACGTGGAAATTCCAGAAAGATCTATCAATAGTAGCAACACATACAATTACAGAATTAATGAGAGAAAGAATACAACGCGAATTTTGATGGATGCATCGGCATCTGCTGAGGAAACCTAAGGTCACCTATCTTGACCAAATACGCGAGATACTGGCTGAGTAGACTCAGAGAGTCAAGAGTTCTTCGAACGCGGCATGTCTAAAGAGAGAGATTTAGAAGCCCATCCGGTCTATAAGGACAGAGATATTCGGCGCTGGGTCCGTCCTCTCTGCCCCATAACGGACATAGATCTGTCGTTATGACATAATAAAAAGGCATTAGAAAACAGCTCATTAAACCGGGATTATCATTTAAAATTTTTCATAGCAGATGTCTATAGCCCCTTTTAATTTCGGGATATCTGGTCGCATCGCACCTAAAACGTCATAGAAACGGACGAGTTCAGACCGGACTTACGTAGACAGCAGGCACGCGGCCGAAGTTATCGCAAACTGCAAGAATCGTTCTGGTCGCGATGTTTCAAGATAATGATGCATTTTCGTCAATGTTGTTATCTTCATTATTATTATCATTTCAATGGTCACTGCTCGTGAATTGAATATCAATTTAATTATATAAGAAAGAAGAGTCCAATATCTAATCTATTTGTGAATATGTTCGTGAGGTACTCTCTTAAAGTACATTTTAATATTATATATGATCAATATAAGAGAGTGCTGGAAGCTCTTTTTTCTCCCGGTCTACTACAGCCTGAGGGCCACAAAGCCGAGGTGCAATGACTAAAACATGACTTTCATTGAGTGTATGTAACCTTATAATGAATAAAAGAATGTAAATTTGATTATAGAAAAATAAGTCCAAAAAAAATTTCGTCCAGTATTTCCTAACTGGCCTTGTTGCCATTTTGTGTTGTCTTGCAGACGGAAATGACATAAAACTTATCTATAACACTATTTATATGGCGGCAAATTTGCATCCTTTATCAATGAAGATATCAACAATGACTAATTTAACCAGTTATATATATATTTAGCTTCCTAGCTAGTTAGCTGTGCTCTGGTTTCGAAAGCTTACGTAATAATAATATTGTAATATATATTGTTTAATAATAACTTCTCTACGTACTGGCAACACAGCTATCGCGCGAACATACACAATAGCACAGAAAAATAAAACAGATCTATTTAAAAACTAAGCACTTCATGATAACATTTACAACATCAACGTCCGTTGCTTTTCGCTTTTCGCCATTTGTATGCAAATTGGTCTCAAATTCAGATTTTACTTCACGCGTACTTATTTCATTACCTAGTTTTTGGTTAGTATTTTAATACTCTTAATGAAACGATTTTACTTGCGCCGAAAAGATATAATGTTCGAGATAAAATTGAACCCAAGTTTAAGTATACAAAGACACCGTTTTATTTAAATTGTTCTATGTCACAAATATGTCATGTGAATCTGATAGTATATATTTGAAGAACTACATATATAGTTGGCAACACCCTGTCAAAGACGTTAACGATGACAGCTAGGCGACAGTGCTGCCAGCGCACAACAAAACCTAGTTCGAGGAGTGAAGTTATTGACGTTTTAATTGGCTTACAAAATTTTTGTCATTATAAACATGAAATTAATATTTTCTCTGTTAATTTATTTAAATCTCATGACACAAAATAAATGTCTTAAGCCGTTAGCAACTTA
>DWME01003345.1:0-18534 GCA_018244795.1 Parelbella ahira ahira | reverse complement strand
ACTGAACTCTTTGTCTTTAAAATTATTTTCTAGTTTTTAGTTTGATTAGCAATAAAAGCGTGTTTTTTAGTTTTTTTTAATTATCATTAAATGTCTTGTGTTTATACGCATGATACGCATGTACCAGCATAAATCACGGGCATTTTTTGGGATGGCCCGCGACTGGTTTCGGACCTTCACGAGGTCCCGCATCATGAGATTCCGCCATTGCAGCGAGATCGCGGCGGAGACTGATTTTCCGCTTTTTTAGCACACTGTACGACACGTTCATATAAAAATGTGTACTCATAGAAAATGTAACTTAGTTATATTGGTACATGACATGAATTTGTTCTACTTTTAACATTGTAATGCTCCAATGTTAGACACGTACGTATCTATTCTTATAATGAGAAGGGTTAGTCAGACGCTAGCCAAATACTGGTTGAATGTTGAATACGTATATTTTCTTATGGGAAGAGTTAAGGCGATAATCTACCAGTCTCTTTTCAAAGAAAGAATAGAAGCCAAATCTACTTTAATATTAAAATACACGTAATTGAAAGTATAGTGGATTTTATTAATAATAATAAGCCCTCAATATCTAAAACCAAATCACTGTCACAGATGTGACAGACGTCAAGAAAAAGATTAATAGATAAACAGTACCTACCTATTACCTTAGTGTCATCATGTTTATTTTTCTTTCTACAGATAACAAATACCTAACTGTTAATATATCATTTTTACTTACACATTACCGTATAACAAAGGGCTGCTGTTCGATTGTATGGTATTTGCGATCTCCAAAGCTATAAACAAGAGGCTTTATTGAGCAGCTTTCATGGCGAAATCTCGTCATGGTGTTCATCTTTTACCGATCCGATAGAAAGGAAAGGTAAACCCATTATCGATAGGCACAAAATAACATACAATATACAGGTCTATTGGAAGACAGCCGCTAAATTGACATTAGATTTGCCCAATATAATTCTAACTGTTATTGGTCACTACAAAAAAAAAATATGTATATATAATTTTCTATCATGTCATCGTCGTCGTCATGTCGTCTTTTCTATCATCAGTATAATTGCGACGAATATATCATATGACCTACGATATGAATGTATGTATATTCTAATTGTTCATGGTATAAATGTCTTTAGTATTTAGGCATATCTATTAATATTGTGCCAGTATCTTAGCAATTTAAAATTTTCTTAAGTAATTATTATTCTGTATAACTATGTACCCTATTGTTATAACCGTGTGGCTTACATTAAAATATGTACAGGACAATTGCGACCAATTTAGGGTGTGATCTTGACGGATCGCATGCTAAATATGAGTATTTATTATACTTTTTGGTTTAGCCGAAATCTGTAACAATATGTGAACAGTAACACGTGTATATGCAGGTCGGACTGAATTATTTTTATTACAATCTCGCGCCAGATGTAACCATATCGGACACCGAACATTGAACTATCCAAGGATGTTCCCACGCGATACAAACATTACCGATCTAAATTACCTATGAAACTCAACAAAATAAAGATAAATTAAAAGTACGGTGCAATAGAGAAACAAAAGATAAATGAAGACTGGAAACATGATGTATTATTTCACGTTAGATCTCAAACAGAAACCGATTATGATTTCAGATACATTAATGACCATAGCAAGGAAGGAATGAAATAGAGTAGGAAGAGAAAAGATTAATGGAGAGCATAAAGATGATTAATATGTTCAGATAAGTTCTAGATCTAGATCTTTTAATAAGTTATGGCAAAATGTTACAAGTGATACATGAACGGGATAACAATATTGATACTGTAAATTTATCCCACTTCTGGGCATAGGTTACACCAGCAAATGTGTCTATATTGTAAACCATTCAGATTGAAGACGCTAAATATAAACTTAGAACTACGAAATAACACGTACCACTAAGGAGGATCCGAATCTATTTACAACGTCATCCGTGAGCACAAGATATATCGACTTAGTTCAACATACAATGTCTTTGGCGAATGTTCTCGAATTGCTTATCGCGTTTGGCGATTTGCCTCATTATACTCATGTTACTTGAATCGAGTGTGTTTTCAATGGAGATGTGTGGAAGGTTGAGTAAATTGCGACAGTATTTGACTATGCAAATACATCCCAGAACGGAATGGGCACGTCACGTGTTGGAAATTGAAAAGACGTTGGAATACTGCGACATCCTGGACCGTTTAAAACAATTGAATTACGAACTCACTCCACACCGTCATATAACAGTTCTGTTTAATCTTCTGAATTAATCTCGACCCATTAAAAAATAAAATTGTTATTAAATGGTTACAAAACAATCGCCCATAAACACTTCAATCCTGATGAATGATAATTTCATGATCAGAGCACTTTTGAAACATTTCGTTCGCATGAACTTGATTAAAATTATAAAATTATAAAATGTTTTTCGCCGGTAAGCAATATAAACTCAGATAACATAAAGGCTACACTAGATTTCGTTAATCATTTTATAACGATGTGAGAAGATGCGAATTTTAAAGCAAGTATTGTACTACAAAAGACAAGTTTGGTTCAAGCAATGTCATATGCCTCGAATTTAACCTTGCGTCTTACGTCATCTCGACATAATGTGTCGTATTTGAATATTCGAACACGTGTACAAGTGTAATATAATGTCTTATACAATGAGTCACTTCTGTTGCTTCTTTCATTTCAATGATAGTAGATACAAGCCTTATGTTCAAATGTACCGAGCGAGTAAAAGTGTTTAAGAGTTTTCAAATATATGTATCATGTTTTAGGAAACGCGCTTTAAAGTACTGTTTTGTAACTGAATCTAAATCAATTTATATTCGTACTTATCCGTGGAGCATCCATATCCGTGGGCGCGGGTACACTGAATAATCCACGTCATTTATAAGCGCTTACTTAATTATTCGACCCGTATTCGTCCGCAACGAAACCCTCTTCCTTTCAACAAATGAATTCTGAAACTCAACAAACATTTGGAACCTTTTTGTAAATCGCCCCGAGGTTCCTTTCAGGGCCCTGAGTGCTTCTAAGATGTTAATCTTGGATTTTGCTCGATTGTGACAAATCCTACTTTAACACTGTCGTTTCTCCTTCGTCTATATAATTTGTACCTACCAACTTTTTATTTTGTGATAAAAACTTACTAAAAACTCACACTCAGGTGACATAAGAAATAATATAACTGAAGAGAAATAATATTATTGGCCACTGTCATAGATCGCTAGCTCTGAAGAATCAACACGAAACGCTAGATACATATCTAAGATTGTCTGCTTATAACGCCCTAAAAATTGGGGCGCAATAATGCAAACCTGGTATGGTGGCAAGTAATCGTAATTGTGTTGATGAATACGATCAATCTTCCCGAATAAGAGGTTATATAATTTTCAAAAAAGTGTGCGGTGGTCTGTACTAAATTTAGCATTAAAAGACTGCCTCATTGGTCGAGTGATCGAGGAGTTTTTTTGTTTTATGGTTTTTTCAGGTTAGCAAGTACTTACTCAGAATAGATGACCAGCATTATCGAATCGTTCAGTTTTAACCGATTGCTAATTAATTATCGTGATGTGCATCAGCAATAAGTAAGTAAGTGAATATTATTATAAAACTGATGCGGCGTACTCCAATTTCTTAATTAATGATTATGTCACACAATAACAACGGTCAGCTACATTAATAACATCAGAAACAGCGTTGTTAAATTATGAACCATAATCCCGGTCGGCCATCTTTGTTTTAGCGGCCATTAAATTGTAATTACCTCGTTTAACCTCAGCTGCAATTTCGTACGCGCCACCCGATCTCGATATATTATGCGCAGGCAATATCCTGTCTGCGATTTCAGGTGTGAATTATCATATATTGCAATTTTCATTAACGCTGCTCATTGATTTAATTTCATTCTGTATTCCATTATCGCTCTGATACACAGTCCGTTATTTCCTATCAAAGCTACGAAATTCCTGTTGAACTATAATTTGTTTTTTTTTTTTTATTTTTTTTTGCGAATTGCATTAAGATTTTACAGTCCGTTATTCAAATTTAAGTATTAGATCTGATTGTCTGGAAAACGAGGCTCCGATGCCCGAAAATTCACATGAAAATTTATCTTCGCAATCTTCTTGCTTTGCTCAATTTTTCGTTTCTTGATTGTAACGCACAGGCACGGGAGTTCCTCGAGGGATGCTACAAATTTTATACAATTTTAAACAGGATTTACGATTCTGGGACTGTACACAGTTTCACTGCTAACCCGGAGAAAGCGTCGTATCTACAAATCTCATAACTGCAGATCATCGCATATCACATCGGAGTGCTTTTAACAATAAGCAAGCGAACTCTTATTCATCAGCGAAACAGCTATTCACTTACTCAACGTTACTTTGTCAGAGGATCATTATCTAAATCAATCATGCAGGGCTTTAATTTAATCACGGTGGAGGGATAGGTCACAATTAATCAAAATGCCTTACAACGACATCACAAAAGAGGTACAGGCTCTGATGGACCCGGAGATTGTTTTTATGTGAACACGAACAATAACGAAATTAAGTTTTGGAACCTTATGAAATACGGATACCATCGCAATGGAAATTTTAAATTAAAAGCAAAATGCTCGCATAAGGCTATCTCTGCGTATATTCTGTTTGAAGTAGACTGTGTTAAGGAGTTCCAATGTGAGTTTCGTCGACATAAGTGACTAAAGGGTAAAGTGATGATATAATGTGATAATAAGTGATCAAAACTGTTGTAAGTCTAAACTGTCTTTACATAAAAGGACTGTTTAGCGACTATGACACAGAGAGCTGCAGAATTTCGCGGCAGAAAATGACTACGGTGAACATTAAGTGTGAAACTATTTAAGCTCAGGGATGGAGTTGCTTTTAAGTTTTGCCAATTTTTATCTTATAAAGAAAACCAATAGGGCATGCGGGGTCACTGATTTTAATTGGTAACCGCACCCTCTCAACCTGTACAGCCGATCATTTATCAATCATCCATCAACTGTCACGTACCAACACCAAACATCCATCAAGTACTAGCACTTATCAGTCATGGATGTCTTCCTCTTGCTCAGTATTAGGTTATAATTCCACTATGTTATAGCGCCTGTATACCTTTGTAAACATGTTCTATCATCAGTAGTAACTGTCGTAAGTTTCCTAATTAGAAACAATACGACAATGTCTACCTCTCTGCCTCGCTCTCTCTCTCTGTCTGTCTGTTTCTCTCTATAAATATTTTGTATACTTGTTAAGCCTAATAAGTTTCATAATTGGAAGTATGTAATACTTAAAACAATGTCTATCTATATATACATACCTTTCTCTCTCTCTTTTTGTCCCCCCTCTCTCGAATACTATGGCAAAGTTATGAATGCGATGTGCCGTAGTAAGTTTGAGCAGATGTACGCAATTACGAACTCACCCACGTGACCGCGCCGTAACCGGTTAACCTCAGCCTACGCGGTGACTCATCTCTGTTTATATTGCTACGATGTCTCACATGAGGTGCGTTACATGCGCTTTTCCGCAGTACGGTATTTGTAGTGGTGGCAAGTTTTGGGGCAGTACCTATTTATACCTATGAAGATATACACCATCTGTTATATTGCATAATAACATCAGGTTTGTATTTCCAAGAAAGGGTTGGTTGAGAAGTGTAACACTTTTGCACCAGTTATAAGTCCCATGTAATGTAATGTCATGCCACATAAATATTGGTATAATACTTACTAATCTTTCTTACTGCGTATGCATTATTATTTTATAAAGGGCTGTACGTACGTGCAAAGGCCTCAAAATAATATTTAATTGTTGTATTTAAATACGTTCTGTAATCTAATATTTATTGTAAATTCATAAATATTAATGTGTTTTATACGAGCTGCCTTTGCAATCTGCGGCCTACGTGTAATATTGTATTGAATATATTTGATCGTTAGGGAACGAGACTATTCGATTTATGTCTTCCGCGATTTGCACAGATAGTTGCCGGCAACGTGCACGTTGGCATTGATGTGTTACAGGTGAATAGTATTCACACCGACAGCGTTTCTCGCGCCCGTACAGAACCGTATCGCTTTTATGATACTATATATATATATATATTGTGAAAATCTTCATGCGCATCTAGAACATTCTTCGCAAATGTTACAACATTGTATTTTGTCCTCTATTTCTAACGTATAAAAATGTCAAGCGAAATATCTCGACCTCTCCGTACATAGTCACGCGAATATCTGAAATAAAGGTCAATAAATCCGGCTACGTTTGTTCTGATGTTATGTTTTAATTAACGATTATAATATTTCCGGATAATTAGCAAACGGTCAATTGATTTTAAACTATTATTATTTATTATACTACATACTATTAGCCTGTTAGCCAGCAGTATGTTACGAGCACATGCAGCATGTTAGCCCGGCTCTGCCTGTACTGTGCTGATGTGTATATATATAAATTAAGCAATGATAGTCTAGTATTTAGGAATTCAGCCTCTCACTACCTGGGCGCTGGGTTCATATCTATGGCGCGCACCTCTTTACAGAAGTGCGTTTTAAGTTTTAATATCAGTTGCTAACGGTGAAGGGAAACATCGTGAGGAAACCTACAAACCTTAAAAAAAAATTAAGGTATCTGAAGTCTGCCAACCCGCACTTGGTAGTGTGGCAGATTATGGCCTTAACCCTCTCAATATGAGAGGAGACCCATATTCCAACATTGGAATAATAAACGGGTACATAGAAAAATTTTTTCTGACGCGTAAACTAAGCTTTTGGCAAATTAAGCTGCATGGCAGTAGTTTTCAAAATAGTTCATTCAAAAACCCGTTATATTACAGACGCGTTTTAATTTTAGCCCGCGAATAGAACAAGGCAGGTAGTTGTCGAGAAACTGGGATGCTATTTTTAGTTCGTTAGTAGGCGCTATTTTTAGATATGCTTTGCGTGTTTACGACTTGTAAGGTGTACGAGTACGTTCTGTTCTCTTCTTGGGCTCACTCTTATGTTTGTTTTAATGATAATATCGTGAGACAGTCGCGCATACCGTCATCTGCTCCCAAAGTACGTACCACGAAAGCTTATATTATGATAACCAGATGGCTGATAAACTCGGATATAGGTATAAATATATACTCATATAGATATTGTTCTACCAAGATAAAGAACAAGTATATGTGCTTGTCACATAAATATTGATTCTGAGGGGGAATAGAACTCACGACCCCAAGCGCAATAGTCAGGTTCACTAACCACTGCACCGACGGGCCAGTCGAATGCAATGCGAATTCCTGAACATTCTGTTATGGCTGTTCTGAAACAGTATGTTCTGGATCGGGTATATTGAAACCGATCCTCTGCGGGAGATTTATTCACTGCCAATATTTGACTTACTAATTAATTATTCAAGTACGGATAAATGAAAATCTGTGGGCTTTGATTAATTGTTTTATTTTGACTCGAGTGCGTTTCGAACGTTTCACAAACGAAATTGTGTCTGTGAGATTGCACCTCTAGGCGATAGCTCACGAATATTTCAAAAAGAACTTTATATTTGAGACTTATGGTCCAGTTTCGTTGGTGACTGTTTCTATCGCGTTGTTCACCAAAATTGTACCATAACACAATAGCGGGGTCAACGATCTGCCACCTGTCACAGCTTAGCTTGTTTCGCTTTATTGTATGCTAATCTTGATATATCTGTCCCTTTCGTACTAATGAAGTATTGTTCATTCTAGAATTTGCTCCCCTAAACGGTGATGATGATTAATAATTACCTATTTTTTGGTTCTGTATTTCTTTTTCGTGAAAAGTTGATGGTCAAGAACTTTAAAAAGTGATTGGACATTGCTCCTAACATGGGAAGGAATTTTCGATAGCCAAAGAAATGTTCCACCTACTACATGTATTTTGGTAATATATGTATACGTCAGTTTGGGGTTCATCGCGAAATACTATTTTAATAAACGGTACTAATCATGTGTTAAACTCGGCAAGTTTCGTGGTAGGTACTAATGGCGACGGCATGTACTGTTCTACCATAATTGTTCAATACTAATTGCTATAGGTTCAAGATGTCCGACTGGTAAATTATCCAAAGCGTTATGCCTGGCTCTATAAAAGTTTTAAATTTTCTGTCGTATTCAGCTAAATGATGAAAAACAGAAGTCCAAAAATTTGACAATATTTACCGCCCGAACAAGGTCGATGCGTCGGTATGCCTAGATAAATACAATCTTTATAATTCAAAATCCTTTTAGGTTTCAGCAGTTCACTTCCATAATATATAAGGTCCTGTTTATATACGAACAAAATATGATTTAACCAATTTTCCGCCCTTTGTTGATTCCGATATATTGTCGTACAACATCCACCCCTTTCATAAAGTAACTTTTTGAAACCGCCCCGGGCTTCCGAAGTTTGGCTTAGGTTACATAACATCACGGCTGTATTTCCGAGATAGGATAGGCAGAAGAGAGTAGTAAACGTTTTCAATAGTTTTGTACTTTGCAGTATCTTCTTAGAAATGCAATATTAGTAAAAAATTATAGACGTCTCAATAAAATTAAAGAGCACACATTTAAATTATTGTTTTAGAGCTTAAGTACATTCCTCTTCCTAATCTGTCCCCAGAGATCGTGTTTCTAATTTGTAACCGCCACAGTTCGTCATGCGCATTACTCCAGTGGCTTCGCTGGGATAAATTGTGGTCGAACTCTGTAAAACGTGGTACGTAACTTCACTGATTAAAATAACGCTTCCATATCCAAGGATGGAAGATGTTATAAACACAATAATCGTTATAATAACAACTATTTCAAGTGATAAATATTTTTTTATATGTAACGCTTATTTGGGACAACTTCGCAAACCGCCGTGTATTCCCAAATGCAACACAACCTGTTCTATAGTAATTAGACAGTGATAAATCATTTAAACACATATGTACCTATATACATACTTATATACATAAATCTAATGATCAGTAATGATCAGACACAAAACAAATAATAGTACTAATAATAATAATACTCGGGCTTATCTTAGAAATGTTTGTTGTTGGTGCGAAACGAACCCGTAGTCTCCAGGTCATCGAAGAGATGAATTGATATTTAAATGGTATATTTAAAAATAGCTCTTAAACATTCGTGAATAAAAATTGTGTATTTTCGTTATGTATTATGATTAAGTAGAGTGTGTATGAACGTTTTCTGATAGATTTGTATATTTTATAAATATGTAATAGGTACATATAAATATGAATGACTGCCTCTTTGGTCGAGTGGTTGTAAGCGCGACTGCTGATCAGGAGGTCCTGGGTTCAAATCCCGGGTCAGATACTATAGGATTTTGCTATTGAATTTAGAATTTCAAGTAGTGACTCGGACTCTGGATCCGTGCCCGGTTATATGTCAATAGACTCACCACCTATTATTCCATGGGGCGTAAACTTAACTGGTGAAACGTGGGAGTGTACTACACTCCATTGCCTCCCCCATCGGGGATTACAGGCGTGAAGTTACGTTTTTACATATAGATAAAATAAGAACAAAAAAGGTTTAGAGGATAACAACTCGTGTAACAAAAAGTATGAAGAACGTGAACTGAGTATAACAAGAGACGAAGATCAAGGAAAACTTGGTTAAGTTGCGCAAAAGATCACATAAACAAGGAGTGAGTGAATGTTGAGATGATGTCTAATAGCGAGATAGGGCACAGAAAAATATATCGTGCCGAATCCAACTCAGTTGGGAACAGAACGGGAAAATCAACCTATAAAATTTAAATCTTTATATTTCACATAATTATTAATGACGAGTCGGACGTGGATGGATGATGCGACAAATACGATTTGTTTGGAGTAATTTTTATTTTATTGAGGCGTTTTAGGTAAATATTCAGTAAAGCTTATGGATATCAGCTTTGGTTGAGGGTAGATCTAGATTCGAATGCAGCTGAAGTTCAACGTAAGCGTGTAATACTTGAGTGTTGCTAATAATGTCCGAGTTTTGATTCTTAGCGACCATTATAGTCGTTAATGTTACTGAGGATGAATTAATGATCACAAAGGACCAATCCAGTCTCAATATAGGCAGAGAACCACAACCTATTACTGACTTTAGACTATTTATTATATGACTTGAGACTATAAACATGACCGCTGTTCTTTTTCTCCACGGCTACATCTTTTGTACCTCACCAGCTGAGCTCGGGTATATTCAGGTGGTAGAGACATTCTACCCCTTAAGAATTTTCTAATGCTATTATAACTTTAAAGCTAACCCGACCTGCATATTGTCCTGCACCCGAAGTCTTCCTGCAGTATCATGAACCAATGCAATAAAAGAGAAGAAATAAAGGGCAACTCACTTTATTTGGTTCTACCGGTTTATCATTACAATGTTAGAAATAAAACCATAGAGAGCGCTTAACATGAAAACACGTGCCAGTTTTTCAGTTTCACAATATAAAACTAGCTGTTTGTAAATAGTAACTGTTTTCCCGTCTGCGCCGTTACGACCCGTGTCCTATTTATGAGCGGCTGTAATCACAGCATCTTTATCTGGGGCAATAACGTAGTCGGCACGCTTTGATCATGTTTGTTTGTCTCTCTTTTTTATTTTACATCCCAAATTAAAGGCTGAACAATACGAGGGATTAATAATCCTGCCGTATAAGAGCTTAACAGATACTACGGTTTTTTTTTTATTTGCGAAGGTATTTTTTGCCTTTTAAATGAGTCTGTAATTAATGGGTAAATAATATTGCCATATTACAGTTTGGTACAGTAAGTTAATGAGAATTTTGCGCGCTACAAGTTATAAATCTGTTGTTGATAGATTAATTAAGGATGTTACACACAAAGCAACTCGAGTTTATGAAAATTTACAGTGAATGTTGATAAAGTTAATTATGTCTATATACGGACTTATACTAGGTATGAGACTGATCGTTTTGTAGAAATTCAAATTTAGTATATACAAAATATCTATCGTCGTATTGATTACTGTTATTATTGGACTGTTGATGAATGCTGAGCGGAAGGGTGTCCCCAGTTCTCACTTAGTACAAAAGTGTGTATTAAGTCCAAGTTTGTTTCGTGTGTTGCTGTAGAATTGTCTATGTTTGTTCTTAGCTGTTTATATAATGACGTTGTTGTCACCGCTTTGAATAATATTTTAATAATCACATGATAATATTTAGTAATTAACGCCAAACTATAGACTAACTAGATAGTTACTAAGGGAACGTTGAACGTTAATATATTATACAATATATCACGTAATATTTTATGAGAAGATTATTATAATACGATTTCAAAATTTCATCATTACAATAACAGTGAGAGTTCTTTGATGTCGCATTATCCTGATATATTCAGAGATAATCAAAAGACGTGAGAATAAACGATTCAATATGGCTTAGAGCGTCTTTCGAATTATTTTTTTCTTTTTCGAAAGTGACGCCCGAAATTCCTTTCCGACTCGACTTGTTTGATAGAGAAAGAACAGAGATAAGATATTTCGATAATTTATTACAAATATTTTTTCCGTTGGACGAAAAATGTATACATAAATATCTCTTGATCACCAGTAATATGAAAAAAAAATGACAGTTTTGCAACTTCATGTGTCACTTATACGATTTTTTAATTTACAGATATATTCCTCACGTCAGAAACCGTTAAAAACGGCACATTACGACGTCTCATATATCGTTTTGAAACAGTAATAACGTTATTATTACGTACATACGTAGATACTTATCACTGCCAAGTACTCGATATCGTCGCTCGTCTTCTTTTTACTTATATTCCTGATGTATACCCTGAGGTAATCCTGTAAACATCCAATGATTGATACTAGAGTATCGATGGTTTTAAATATTACTCTGTTAATAAAGTAGTGAAGTTTTATATGAATTCTATTTCATAGCATTCAATTAATATCGTTCTCGTTCGTTCAGTTACTCATAGACGAATAAATCATTGATGCAGGTAGTGAGCCGTTTCATCTTAAGTACTTTTTAACACTAATGTCTTCCTTCTATCCGTCTATTCATCCATCAGCATTTAGATGTCCACTTCGGAGCTTAGCTCTCCTCTATTGAGCTTCACTCCATATGCTTGTTGCCTTTTAAATGCAGCGGCTTCCTACTGTCTTCGTCCAGCCGACACACCATTAATACTTCAAGAAAATGTAATTAAAATCTATGCATTGTTGGTCGAATACATCCCTCACTGCCATCCCAGGAGCGAAGGTAAGTAACGGTCCCGTTGTTATTTTTTGGCAATTTATATTCAAGTTTAGAAATTTTATTGTGAAAACTTAGCTCCTAAATTGAAGTTTTCTATCTCTCTGTACTTGCTTCAGAAATTGATAAATATTTAGTTTAGGAGATGCGATATAACAGTTATTTGCTTATGAGTTATTGTATTGTCATGTCACGTGGTATTTCTGGTAGTTAACCGTTATTTTTCTGACTGGTTCCATTTTTTTCCTTCTCAAACTATTGTAAATCTAATTGTACATTTGTATACGTGTTTCGCACTGCATTTGTAAGTAACATTCGTTGTGTTCACTTCGGTTATTTAAATGAATGTTGTTTTCTTTAATCGCTCACCTGAGATCACTCACGTTTGCGAACGGAAATATTTGAAGTAAGTAGTCTTCTTGGTTGGTCTAACAAATAATTTAAAACATTTAACAGCGAGTAACTGCGAACGTAAAGCGATAATTTTAACAGCGAAAAAACTGCTTCTAGCGTTCCATTTAGCCATATTTGTATACTTTTTACGAAAGCGTTAATAACCCTCCATCAAAAAGGGTCTCATGTGCCCTTTATAAAGTTTAACAGTTAGCTTTGAAAATGATGGCAGGGTTCCTGAATTTAGGGCGATACTTATCTGTAATGTTTTTATTATTATCATATCACGTCCTTTAGGGGGTTGGCAGAAAGCACCAAATGACAAATATTTTTATACATCTACCTGCTTCTTGTATATTCATCACTCCCTAAATGCACGAATGGCCGCTTCGGACCATTCTGACACTCCTTAGTATATTATTATTATTATTTAAATTAGAAACTTAAGAACTAATTGCTGTCCCCAGCCAACTATGGAAGCTCCATTGTAAACTTCGTAGCAGTAAAAATAAGTGCATTGATGGTCTTTATTACGTCAACAGTTTCAACTATTTTCATTGATTTCTACAATAATTGTAATATTTGTAGAAATTGATTTAAATTTTCGTAATATTGTAAAATGATATTAAAATACTCATAATATTGTAAAAATGTAATATAACAGTTTCAGGACGCTTACTTTCTTCTGCATCTTATTATATTAATGCTTACAAAGACCACACGCGAGATAATCTCTTCTCACACAAGCTAAGTCCACAAACTTTATAAAAGCAAAAATTATAAAGTGAAAATATATTCAAGAGAGATGAGGGAACGTGAATAATGAATAAATTATCTCGGTGACGGCAGGTAAAATAAAAAAGGTACGAAGTGAACAATATCGCCGTGGCAAAAAAATATGGCGACGGTTAATCATAACGAGCGTTAGCGCTGAAGGGGTTTAGCGACCATATTCACGGATTTCGCGAGTATAACAAAACGAGATACTTCCGAAAACATTCTAATCCTCGCGCTTTATCGGGCGACCAATAAAAACCTGCAAATAACAAAATGCCATGTGAGAATAGCAGCCATTTTCATTCATATTTAGCTCGTCGCGTTCCAGCGATTACATTTTGCGCGGGAAAGGTGGATTTTCTTTTTTCGAAGCAATTTGGACGGCATTTCCAGCGGACTTTTTGTGGCTGGTTTTAATCTCTGTTGGCGTTTTAGAGAGCTCGCCGCGGGGAGCGTTTTATTTTACTGTATCGTTTTTCGTTTTCCACTTGACGAGACGTATCAATGTAAGAAACTTAACCATTTTTTTATAAGTTATTTGTAATGTAATCTATATTTATCTTCTATTTCAGATAACCTTCAACATGGTGCAATGATGTGAAAGCGATGCTGCTGCAGCAGGCGTCGTCGTCGCCTGGTCCCAGCGGCACGGCCAGTCCCAAACTTGCTCCGAATCCGAGGCCCAACACTAGTCCGAATTTCACATCCAGACTTACTGGCAGTCCAAGTTTGAGTGATGGGGCTTCTAGTTCCAGCAGCCCGAAATTGGGCCCCAACAGTCCTAAGTTGGGTGCCAGTCCGAAGTTTGGGAGCCCAAGAATGGATGGAAGTCCAAGGCTTGAAGGGAGGAGTGCCATGGAAGATGAAGTCGCGTTGGAGAGGCTGCAAGCTGAACTGAAAGAAGGATGGACGGTGCACACAGGGCGCGATGGGAGGCTGTATTATTGCAAGTAAGTGCTGCTAATTTTATACAACACATTTTTTAGAACCCTTTATTCGTTCTACTATTGGACGCAGGTCTCCTTTCAGAATGAGTAGGCCAAAGCCATAATCTTTCACGTTGGCCAAGTGCGGGTAGGCCTTCGAGATAATATATTAAACAAATAACCATATGAAAAATAAAATTACTAATATGTTAAATTCTTTGACGTACCTAAAAAAGAAATGACATTTGTAAAGTCATCGAATATCACTTTTTCACAATCGTAATTTATGGAACGTCTTTTAATGTCATGATTTATACCAATGATTTGTCTTGTATCTGTTATTGATTTTGTTACATATTCAATATTAGCGTTATTGTTTTTATTATTACGTCCAATTGTTTGCAAGTTATAAAGTCATTCCCGATTCGACCTTTGCACACAAGCGAAGGAAATAGCCAATTTTGCGAATGGATTCTAACCGTTTCCAATCCTCGCATATATTTTCCTTTGTTATACGAGTCGTTGTTATGTAAAGTGCGAGTATTTGTTTTGTTGTGCCAACAAGCACATGTATTATGTTTACTAAGTTGACAGATGTAAAAGCATGGAACAATTAAAAAAAAACGAATAAAATAAAATAAAAAAAAACATTCAACAAGCCAGTTATGACGCGTTTTTAATCTGACGTAAGTACGTACTTTTTAATCTGGAACAAGGCAAAGAAATTAAACGGAACTGCCTCGTAAAAGAAGTCCCAATAAATTGTTTAGTTGCGTACCCGAACGGGATGTCGGAGTGAGCTGTAAAGTTCAGCGGTTTAACCTTTCGACGCCCGCTATTGATCTGATTACGTTTTTACACGGCTTCAGCCTACTTTATAAGTAATGCCTCGGGAGTTATTAACTGCATAGAGCGTTGTTACTAGCGGGGTGTGGCGAAACAGTTCGTCAATATTTAGACCTGATATTATTATTATATCATCACGCCAGGTCTCTTACGGTGTAGGCAGAGAGCATCGTGCCAAATAACTCTATCCCTACAGAGCTGCCGCGCTTCTTCTACATTTCGGTGGTTTCGGAGATTTCTAACTCCCCCATCAGTCAGTACTTGACCTAGTACGACATGTTATATCTACATACCCATGTAACAAGAGGTTGTTAACATCTTGGAATGTCTCCGTACGTTCCCTCCTGATCCATGTTTTTTAATATTTGTTTAAGTCAGGCCGCTAAGAATCCGATATCATTGTTCCCAGTTCGAGTATTTTAAAATGCTTCATCTGTAGCATTCCATCCTGTGCGGCCCGCTAATTCAGACATAAAGCATCCTCAATGAAGTTTGCTGAAACGATTCCTCTTAGCATAACCGTAGCTGATGTAATCGGATGAGATATTACACTAACACGTTTATACATATTCATGCACATGTAGTGTTGGTAGTGGTGACAGTTGAAATTAGAAAAGCGTCTTCCAAGTACGATTTTAAAGCGCTGGTGTAAGAGCATTTATTCATTATCTGTTGGTTGTTGGGGATTTGTTGCCACATGTTGCAAATTCTTCTAGGCATCGGGTCTGCCCCTTATAAAATTTGATTATTAGGAAAATCAATAAATTACTAAAATTACAGAATCTTAAAGAATCCATTGTAAACAAATAAGATTGTCTCACTTTTTAATTCAAAAGTAAACTTTTGCTGGATAATTTGCATATTAGCTAGATAATACGCATATATGTATGTACATACATATTATTAATGTATATCGCAAGCCGACGACAACTTACTCATGTAATTAATGTACGAAAACTAAGTAACTCGGCTAGTTAGCAGAATAGCTACAGAGCCACGTGCGCGGTACACTATACATAATAAGCTTCACCCAACTCCCGGCAATAAATTCTGCTGACATGTGTTGTGCGCTGATACGACTGTTGTACGAATTTCGCCTCGGAATATTGCCTATGTTATATGATGTTGAGAAAGCGTGGACTGCGCAATATAATACCAAGAAACTAAGTCAGGTGTACGTCGAGTGCCCTTTTTATGTACCTTTCATAAGACAGTTTCTTTTGCCCTTATAATCCTGGCAAAGTAAGATCTACGAGAAACAATAAATTTTTTTATTTTATTTTGTCTATGTGAAGCTAAGCGGTTTAACATGATAGTCTGATAGGAACTGGGGTTAAATTTAGAAACCTGGGTACAAATGTTTACAAAATTATGCACTTCAAGACTAAATATCACTTACTGTAATGTAAACGGATAGCAACACGAAGAATCCATTACGTCTGAGTGTGTTCCAGAACGTTCACGAAAGCGTGTTACGTCTGTTAATTTTCACGTGGTAAACTAAGACCTTAATTCTTCACATTTTGAGAAAAGATATGCTCCTATCAGTACGACCATGGTACGGCTAACGATGGTTATGATAGTGATGTAACAACAATCATTAGATTGATAGTGGATATTAGAGTCCGAAGTGCGTGTATTTAGGTTAAATCGGAAAAGGTTTTAGAAAAATATAAACATTATTTTTAAGTGAATTTGCATAATTTTTATTCTATTACAATTTTATAAGTGTGATAGACAAATTAAGACTTTATACCTTGCAACTTATTCCTTCGTGTTCCTATCCACCTATCGCCTATCTCTATCTTTAATAGATGAGGATGTATGTCGACATCGATAAAAGTAGAAGACGCAAAAAAACTTTTTCGGAACAATAGCTGGTAAAAATCTTTAGCCTTCGCTCAACCCCACGGGAAATCGACGTGACAGTATGTATGTACGGCAGAGTACATATATTTTATGGTCCCATAAATAAAGATTTTACTATAGTTACATAAGAACTATCTGATCGTCGATATAGTGGATAGTGATGTATGTTCCAGGTCTACCAATACGCCCTAAAATAGCGTGGTAGAGTATGCTCCAGGTATCTACCAGTTGCAGAAGAGATACTTGCTCAGCTTTAGAACCTAAAGAGTTGCACTCAATAGTCAATCAAATCATCATTCACTTTGAAGGATGGCAACCATTTGAACAATTGCCGTTGCACAATTGTACAAACGAAGGGAAATTCTGCTAAATTTATGCGTACATTGAAATTCGGTGAAAATTATTCCCAGTAAAACATACTACGTATGGTTGTATCGTTTTTTGCTTTGATACGGGCGTGCAAAGCCTCGCTTTTATAAAAACTTCCTCCTACATAATGAGCATATTATTTCGTAGAAAAACATCGGCGTTTAAAAATATATCATTTTATAGCTCTCTGAGCAGGGCGTATGTACGAAATAAGCTTTCTTTTGAGACACAATCAGAATGATAGAAAAAGGTTTTTGATATTGTACGCGAAGAGTATTAAAAGTTGATACAGATCGAAGACTCTTTCGATGTTGCCGGGAACACGCCTCGATAGAAATTTAATACGCCTGCGAGCCAAGCTTAGTAGTTGTAGTTACATACAAAGAAAACTAATGGACTCGAGAAGTATTTCCTCTCATATCGCAATGCATTCAGCGATAATTTGCCAACGGATACAGCGGTCCATTGTTCAATTCAATCATCTCGCAAGGCGGGAACGAATGACGCTTCCGCCATTTTGCCTTCAAACAGGGTTGCCATATTGTATGAACTATTCGCAATTATCAATTTCAAAAGCTTAAATTTGATTTTCAAATGTACATTTGAACTTTCAACTTTTAATTGTTTCCTGAGGAAGCCGAGGAAAACGGCGTCTTATCTCGTTGGCACACAAATTAGATTAGTCTAATGTACGTATGTATATAACTTGGGTGTTACAAGTATTCTAAATATAGAGTATTCACTTCAACTTGTAGTAGGAACGTCTGGAAGCGTGATATCGTTCGAATTTAAATAACGAGAAATTAAATTAATAAAAGGTTCTCAAAAGTGTGTGAAGTGTCCCAATTGGCACTTGGATAACATAGTAGACTGAGGCCTCATTTCTTCCTAGTTTGAGAGGAGACCCGTACCTAACCAATAGTGGAACGATAAAAAGTGTTAATTTATTTATTGTACTTCTTAATGCATATAATAAACATGCATAACAAAGAGCGAACTTAATGAATAGTGAAATCATCCACCATTCAACTCTCGGAGAAAAGTAACACAAGAGAAAATAAAATAGGC